>VZUA01083710.1:21350-23850 GCA_013401035.1 Horornis vulcanius
ACAACTGCCATGTATGACTATAAAGAAGGTATAGCATAGAATATAAATTTAATTTCAGTCTTAGCTTTCCTCATTTTTAAGTTGCCTAACTCTCAGATTTATAGTTTAACTTGATTTTAATAGGGTTTTTCAACTTTGAAATTGAAGAACTTAAATGAAAAAAAACAAAGAAATGGGCAGCAGCTGAAATGCTTGCAATACTTTCAGAAAGATACGTAAACTTCTCCACAGAAAAGGAGTTTTTAGAGAAGCTCTGAAAACCATTCTGTATGTTTTGTTGCCTGCTCTGAAGGGTTCCATCTTGGGCACTAAGACAAAAATGACTGAGCAGAGAAGCAATTTGCCCGACAATTGTAATCTGGAACTTCTTGCAGACCAATCCACATGGATCACTTATACTGAAAAGCAAGTGCTTTCAAAATTTCAAATTACTCCATTAATATTACTAAGAGTACATATACTTAAAGCTGAAAATTTAAAGGTGACAACATTAGTATGTACCTTTATATAGATGCCTTCAATATAAAGCCAGTATCTTGTTATAAGCTATTCTTTGATGTACCACTCAAACTGAAAAGAAGTGGATGAGGTCAAGCTCCAGCTTAACTAGTCCTTATTTAAACTGTGTTCGGTTCAACTTCATGTTTACTCCTCAAGGAGCCCCAATAGTCACCTGAATTAATTAATTTTCCTTCTTAAAAAACAAATAGCTGATTTCACAGCCTAAAATGCCATTTTAATACTTTTAAAGCACTTTTTAGGCAATGTACTTTTACATTTTCTTCCTAGAAAGCTTGCCTCACGTTAAATATTTTCTGAGAAACTGAATAATAAGGTTGAGATCTCTAAAACTAATGGTGTTTTTTGTTCCATTCAAAAGTCAGTTCCCTCCATCATCCTTGGCCGAAAAAAATAGTAGCTCTGAACTTGCTGAACTGAGTATGCCTCCTGTATTGTTTCCTGTAGGTGGCTCTTTAGTGAGGAATTCTACAGCATTTAACCAAGGACATATGGCAATTGTCGATGCTGTATCTCCAAAATACAGACCAAGAAAACAGAAAAACTTTGTGCCATGTGTACAAATAACTACAAAAACCCACCCCAATGGATTTAAGTTTCTCTTCCATCAGCAAAAATACTAAATGCAGAAATACACTGTGACCAAACCCAGAGGTTTCCATTTCCTCCTGTTCTTAATTAATCTGTTTTTCTGCATTAGCTGCATGTAAGACTGGCCTTCAGTGGACACACTTTCTACAGGTCTTTCTGAGAAATCATTTACATACACTGTGCAAATACATGTAATTGAATTCTGCAAGTTTCCTCGCAAACAGGTGTGTTGATGTGTAATCAAAAATCACGGAAACTTGCACAATAACCCCTGCAAAATTGAAATTCTACTTTAAAAAGGAAAGAGAAAAACAAAACCAAAAGAAAATAAAAAAGGGAATCCCTTATATTTATATATAATTACAATTATCTTAAGTATGAAGTGTTTCTCATGGAGTTACATTCCATTTTTATCTTGAGAACTCATCTACTGCTCACCTTCCTTTTTAAATCACTATTATTAAGGTTACCTACTTAATAAATGGTGTGTGTGTCTGTATCACTTAGGTGCTTTGCACTTTAACTTTTCAATCATGTTGCCTGGTGGACATAGTTTTGCTTCCCTGAGGGAGATGGTCCTGCTTTTTTTCCCCTGAACTCCAGGGACAAGTACCCTTCTTCATTTTTGCAGTCATTCTGTTGCCATAAGAAATCATTCAAAGGCATTCTCTTTCACAAGGTATTTACCCAGCATGGACACAGCTCTGATAAAAAAAAACACTGGAGAGAACAGTTCCCCTGACTCACAGGTATTAGTCTTAGCAGTAATAACTGTAAGTGACCCATTTGCAACACCAAGAGACTCCCTTGACAGAAAAATTCAACGTTTCTACTGTTAAAGCAGAAAACCCTCAATGGCTAAAATGCCACCAGTAGGGAAATGCCCATCTTTAAGAAGGGACATTAAGACCACCTAATTGTGACAAGTGTGCACTTCCACACTGCCACCTATTGGGAGATTTTAAAGAACTTCATAAATATTAGCAAATTCTAGTGTAAGGTGTCCCCATGAGACAGACACCACTCCTGTCCCACAGAAAAAGAACAACTGGTGGATCAAGGGGAAGAATTTTGAAGGTGTACCACCAGTGCTGCCTACCTAATGCCTAAATATACTTCCTCACCTTCACCACTGCAGTGCTACCACACTTACAGGCTACAAATACTAAGTCCTTTGAAAGCTGGGTATGTTATTTAGATGCCTAAGTGCAAGGCTGAAACTCACAGCTGAATCAGCTCTTTCACTGTCCCACTATAGCTGCAATCTGCAGTCCTACACTCCACAGTGGTGCTACCTAGTGACAGATGCAGAAGGCTGCTTCCCTGTTAGAAATGACCAGACATAATAGAGCATAACATACATTTTTCAGGGATGCAAGCAAGTGAAATG
>VZUA01083711.1:9050-31719 GCA_013401035.1 Horornis vulcanius
ATAAAATATAACTGACCAGAAGTAGCTTACGTTCTATTGGTATGTGATATGACTGAAGTTTCTTAGCATTAGAGCTTGTGAAACATTTGCTCATGATGAGAGCGCTATCAAATCATTCTGAAGAACCTTCTACCTTTTAAAATAAATAGAGNAAAATGCATGTGGGTTGCAGGATTTTTTCCTTGTTAATCTGAGCAAGAAGGAAGGTGCTTAGCCCAGGATTCAGTGTGTGTCTGTAAATGTGTATATATCTATGTGTATATATATATGCACACACACATATTTACTCATAAATCTCATTCCTGGGGGACTCTCCATGGGTGACAGCTTCCAGCAGATGAAGACTGGGCAAAATACTCCAAAGATAGTAACTGATCCTTGTCAACCAGCTTTTGAGGTTTGCTATGCTTTTTCTTTTGTTCTTCCTGATCTTCTACCCATTTTAAACCACGTGTGATTTTTACATTCCCATACATAAATAGCATGAAGTAACGCCTTCACACTTGAACAGTCATAAAAAATGCAAATAAACTACTTTCACCTTAGAAGTTTCTTACATATTTTAATCATTTGCTGCTGTCCACAGTTCCACTTTACATGGTACTCTGACTTCCATTTTAAGTAAGCTGATAAAGTGGTAACACCTAGGCTGCTCAATTTATAATCCTAAATGGTACAGATGTCTTCAAGTTGTTCAGTGCATACAGTATTACTTCACAGATATGCAGTATGTATTTTTAAACTTGGTGCCAAGTTGTTTGGTTTGAAACTGAGCCATAGGATTTGTACTTGCCAATTCTAAATTTAAATGTAATTTATCATGTGTGTCATGCCAAGGAGAGCAAACCTGCAGGCATCTGCTCATTCAATGCACCTGGGAGATTTGCTGCTAAGTAAGCTGTATGTGTGTGTATATTTTTTTGGCAATGGAAAAAAGACAAAATGTACTGTCAAAGGATTGAAGTCAGTCACGTGAGATCTCTGTATGGTTCTTGCCAGTTTTCTGCTTTGGAAGTCTTGGTCTAGTGGGAGTTTTTGTTGTTGTTTTCTGCTTCATTTATTAGGTTCTTGTGTTACTCCATCAGCCAGAAGAGGGTAAGGCTGTAACTCATTAATTTTTAAATGGCCTTAATAAATGTTTGGTTTGGTCATCTGTGTCACCATTAAGCTTTTAAGAGGCTTGACATGTTTATAGCGGCAGTACTGTATTCTGCATGTATCTGCTGGTCACCAGACTCTCCACAATTTGTGCCATTAGTTTGTACTGGCAATGGGAGCTGTAATTGCAGGAAAGTGTTGCTCAGTCCTGGCTCTGAGCTCTGTAGGAGAAGCAGCATGCTCAGAAATCTGTGCAAAGACCTTCAGAGGTATGCATTCACCTATCGTTAATTGTCTTCTGAAGGTTTAAGTCAAAATAAATAAGTTGTCCTCTATCTTCACCCAGCTGCCATCCTTCTCCAGTGCTTTCACCAACCACAGGCTGCTTTGGTGTTGCACAAATCTTTGCCTTCCTTTTCCTGTGACAGTGAATCTGCAAACATTGATACTTGAACCATGGCAAGACATTTTTCTTTAAAGTGTCAGCACCAGTAACTTCCTCAGCTGATGCCAACCAGCATCTTGATCACCAAAAGGCACAGCCCTTCTGAAAGAGAAAAAGTGTAATGTTATTACAACCATAAACCTGTTCAGCAAAATTTGTTTTCTGATCTTTTCGTTATCTGCAGTGTGCTGGGTAGAACTAGGTGACACACCTCTAAAATCAACTTTTTTGTTCTAAACAGTTGACAGAGGGCTCTGCAATTGCAGCTGCAACCACAACTACATGCAAAAAATACTGTATTTCAGACAAGTGGGTGCAATGTTCACCTCTTAATGAAAAGGGCTGGGGAAGTTAAGGGGCATTCACATTTTGGTTGAGTATTGGGATACCTCCTCTTGTTGGTGCATATACTTGACCAATTCCCATTGGGGTTGTTTTGTGCCTCCTTTTCCAAGCAGTGAATTACTCTACTGTTTAGCAAGCCCTACAGGTTTCATGTTGTGACCTCAGTTTTCTGTCAAGACAGTAAAGAAAAAGTCCATCCTGTGGTGTTAAAGGATTTTTTTTTTCCTTCAAGACAGTGGTGTAAAGCTGTATGGAAATAATTCATCTCCATTGTTAAAGAATTATTGAGTAATGCTGGTTTGTTTTTTGTTTGGTTTTTTTTGTTTGTTTGTTTGTTTTGCTGGATCTCAATTAATGTGTTTTAAAGGAATGATCCCGATGCTCAAGTAAAATCCTTCACTCCAAGTGTCATAAAAATGCAGCTCTGACAAAAGTCTGGCACCCATCCGGTATCAACCTTACTTTTCCAGGATATGGCTCTGTGTCCTTCGAATGGGTGAGCTTGGAATCAAGAGCATTTCTCTGCCAAGTGTCTTCGAATGGCAAAGGGTCACTCACTCACTCATGGGGGAAGCATTTGGGGTGTAGTCCTCTTTTAACTTAGAAAGGGCTTGTGTGGACACGGTGCCAGTCCAGCTCCATTTGCCAGTTCCTTGATTCAGAGCAGAGCTCAGTAGTGTGCCCAGGCTCTGTCTGGGCCTGGAGCCCATCCATGCACATCCCTCTGCTGGAGGAGGCAGGAGCAGCCACGTTTGCCAGAGGCTGCTTTCATGTTCTCACCTCGGGTTTCAAATGCAGTTTAGCTGAAACATCAGTGTGTTGCCACCCATACAGACAAGCCTTTTCTCTGTCCTACCTTCCCATTCCTTTTTTTATGGATTCTCCCCATCTGAAAGTCGTATGTACACAAATAAAATGACACCAAAGATGCATTTTAATATGATTTAAAAAATAGTTCTGCCAGGTCTGCTCAGGTTTGGGGTTTTTTTCCCCATTGTGAATAGTTACTCATCTTCATGGAATTACTGTCTTTTTTCTCTGTTTAAACACGTCCATATGGTATTTTATAAACAATTGTCTCCTTTGTGGGGAGTAGAGGTAGTTTCATGTATCTATCCTACCTCTGCCCAGAAAACTCACAGTAGCTGGAAGTACCACATGAAAAGGAGATCATGTATAATTAAAAAATTAAATAAAAATGTCTTTGCTGCATGTTCTGTTTAACAGAGTTGAAAAACAGAACTTCTCTGAAATTTTCTCTGGGTATTTATCAGAGCCTCATTCCTAATTTAGGCTGTATTCCAAGCAGCAGAGTGTGTCTACGGGAGGTAAAAGGGCAGTGCAACTGCCAGCCACATTCAGAAGAAAAAGAAAAATGGAAGACTAAGAATAGCTTTGCTCATTTTCAGGGAGGAACCTTCCATCTGATGAGGCCCTTCCTAGCTCACCACAGTGCCTCAGCAGGTGATTCCTCCTGTCCTTGCTTTGCAAGTTCAAATTCCCACGTGCCTGCAAACCGTGATGCTATGCAGCAATAGAGAACAGGTGTGTGCCACAGAGGGGTGGATGGACCTGTAACAGAGACATCAACGTCAGTGCTTCTGCCTGGTGTGTTCTGTAAGCTGTCCCGGCCTTGGTTTTCCATTTTTAGTGTTTGTTTTCAGACACATGGAACACGAGGTAACACACACTGCAGGGGTGACTCCAAGATCACCTCTGTGTTGCGTAAATGCCCTGGTTGTGGGAGATGGTGCCTGTTCCCCCTGCCCCACACAGGGCACTGGGGCTGGCATCCACCACTTAGATGGCCTGCCTGGAGCAGGCTGGCTGTGCCCCACTGATACTTGTCCCTGCATATCCTCTGGTCCCTAAGGCACAATTGTTCTCATTCTCTCCGTTTTTTTAGTTTGGGGGCTTTTTTGGGTTTTTTGGTGGTTTTTTTTTTTTTTTAATCTTTTGCTTTTTCAGTGTGGAGCTGTTAGTGTCTTGCAATGAAAACACTCTCAGTGTCCTTGTCAGCATTTCTGTGCCATTTCCAATCTTTAAAACGAGAGTGCACTGACAAGAAGCTACATTCACCATTTGGGCACTTTATCTCTTCTAATGTAGAACAGGCATGGCAATGCTTCTGTGTGTCCTGAAAATCCATTAAATACAGAGATATTTCTACACAGGTCAATAACTTAGACCATGATTAACTTATTGTTTATTAACTTGTTGCTTTGGGTGCTAGGATGATGCATTCCTTACATTGCTGGACTTTTCCATCTGAATAATAATCAGTATTGCCCTCTGAAAAAGATCAAAGAAAACAAAGACCTTTCCCCTGCTATCAGTTATCAAAATTACAGTCAAGTCAATCAATGCTTTCTGTTTACCTCTCTACATTTATATTTACATTTCTATTTCTGTCTGTAAAGTAGCAGTAATTTGCGAGTCTTTGGGATTTTATTAGAGTCACAGGATGCCGTTTCAATGCATCTTTCAAAATAGTTTCCTTCCATAGTCCAAGTGTGGACTGACCTCAGCTTTAGGAAAAAGTCACTCTTTGCCAGAGAGTAAGAGGCATGGAATTGAAGTTGGTGTTTTGCTCAGTGTTTATCCAGGAGTGCAGTGAATTAGCAGAACATTCTTGTACAGAACAAGAAAGCTGTTAACAAATATCTCCATGAGGCATAATTTGAAATGGGAGAAGTCATCTGCATTTCACTAGATTTCTTACTGCTTAATCCCTCCTTCTAGTGTGTACAGAGCCTTGAAAACTGCTTTTATAATTGCCTTTACTTCTGACTGGTCCCTGAGAGGGAGGCTGACTTCAGCATATCAGAAATGGGCAATAAAAAAAAATTTTCATTTACAAGTAGTTGAATAAATAAGCACCCCTGTGGAGGCATCTGTTTTTCTGGGTGTAGAGTTACTTTGGCTGGGTAGGGCTAAGGATCTCCTGGCTTGCTTTAAGCTGAGTTGCAGAAACAAGACTTTTGCAGGTCTGCTCTTACAGTTTCATTGAACAAAGCTCCTGCAAAATCCCTGGGT
Source organism: Horornis vulcanius (assembly GCA_013401035.1). Lineage (NCBI taxonomy): Eukaryota > Metazoa > Chordata > Aves > Passeriformes > Scotocercidae > Horornis > Horornis vulcanius. The sequence continues at coordinate 13,975 of VZUA01083711.1, forward strand.
TATGAAATATTTCCTCTCTGTCGGGTCTCAGACAAGAGATGGCATCTGCAGAGCCAGAAAAGGAAATCCTTGCCTTATAGAGAGAGCTCTTGGTGTGACACAATGGCTGATATAAAGTGTCGGGGGAGCTGAGTTGAAAGCAAAGGAACAAAGGAAGATCGAGATTCTGTGGCTGTCTCGGGCAACAGGAAAGCGGAAAGTGTCTTGGGGATGGATAAATTTAAGGCTGCACTTGTTCTGGCTGGGGTAGGGGATGCTCTTGGTTATCGCAACTTCTCCCGCGAAAACAATGCCTTGGGTGCGAAAATCCAGCAGGAGCTGAAGGAAATTGGAGGGCTTGAGAACCTGGTGCTCTCTCCTGACAAGTGGCCAGTAAGTGACAACACGCTCATGCACATGGCTACAGCTGAGGCTGTCATCACAGGTAGGTACGGAGGGAATAGCAAACACAGTCTGCAGAGGAACAGAGCTGTCGAGCTGCTGCATTCCTTAGAATAAGCCTGATTGCTGGGGAAATGATGAGAAAGCATGTCAGAAATGCTGCTTATGTGAATGATAATGTGCATTAGTTTGGCTGCTCCATGAGCACAGTCCTGTGAGCATCTCACAGACGGGGGTGGGTCTTGATTTCTGGAGTGTGGAGGGGCTCTTCCTATATTTCCCCTAAAGATGTACAGTTGGTTAAAGCTTAAAGACTAAAATACGACGTGTCCAGTGTAACAAAAATAATTGCCAAGTAGATTATCTGTATGCTGGAGTACATCAGGGAATAATATAGCCACTAGAGAGTCTCCTGTAACAGATAAGAACTCTTCTGAGTGAATTGTTTGTGTCCAGAACTCCAGGCTGGAATAGAGTTACCTTAGTACCTCTTTCAGACTAGTGCTGTCTCCTCTTTGCTGCCCCTCAGACAAAGGGCTGCATCGCAAAAACCTATTTGTTTTATAAGGAGAGCTCCGTGTCATTAGTCCAAAAAAAGTATCCTAACATACTGTTTTTATAATGAAATCTGTCAGAATTGTGGAAGTTATTAAGATTTCTTCTAAAATCACAATGGTTTGACAGAGAACATTAGTTTTTTTCTGAAGGTGGGGATAGTCTTTTTAAGATGAGAAGTGTTTGTATTGACACCTTACACATCAAACTAGAGATTTCTGAGACTGGCAAGATCATAGAGAATACACCAGAAGACAGTGACCTCTCAAGAGTACTTTGCCTCTTCAGAATAGTTCAATTTTTTTTAAATCTCTGTACAAGTATTCCTGATTTTTCTTAAAACTCGTAACATTGCATAACTACCAGTAGCAGAAGCTCCCAATGTAGCTAAGTATCCTTCACATCAATGAGATTTCCTTTGTGCTCATGTTTCACTCCTTTATCTGCCTGCTTCCAATCTGCTCTAAATTTAGTAGGTAGAGATCAGTTGAAGAGTGTGTAGGACACTTCATACTTGGCTATTAGCTAACCAATGGTTTAAGGGGTAGCTAATACACTAAAGATAAGGGCAAGATGTCAGCCTATCAAGAAAAAAGATGACTAGCATATTTCTGAATATAGGCTATGATTAAATACATATCATATGTTTCTTGCTTATTGAGCCCTCTAAAATCATAACTTCTGGGTAATCAAGTCAGTTGGACCAAGAGTAAAATAATAATTCTTTTCTTAAATACAGCACCCTGTAAATTGCTCTAAAGAAACAAATTTAAGCTACTGCTTCCATTGACTGTGTTTATCCTACACTCTCATTTCTTTGACCTGATCAGACAAGCATTTTAAAAAGGTGCTTTCATGGGCCAGAGAGAAAACAAGAAGATGGAGTAGGGAATTTTAGTAAAAAATCTTCATTTCACAGCAATATTGGTGAGTGGGATAAAATTAGTCCTTCTCCCTGCTTCCCACAAGGGAAACAAGTACCTCTCCTGCCGTCAGCAGTGTCTCCTGACAGGGGGTATGCAAAAAAATAAACCCATGGCTTGCTCATAGTCCAGCCTAGGTGCCAAATCACCCACATCAACAGAGTGAAGCTGAAGAAGGTGAACATCTGTGAGGCTGAAGGCATCTGCCACCAGCCCTGGGGACCTGCCCTTACTGCTGTGGAAACAGATTTTAAAGAATATTGGGTGACTGGAATGTTACCAGCACTCCCCCACCCAAAGGAAAAAAAAAAAAAAAAAAAAAAAAAAAAAAAAAAAAAGGGGAAATAAGCAATAAAAATATCTCTACTGTTCACTGCCCTGCTCCGTGCACATCCTGTTTGCCTGGCTGGCTCCCTGCTGGCCACAGCAGTTCCCGGACACTCACCTGCGGGCAGTTGTGGGATGCTTGTAGGCTGGGACAAACACGCCCACGGCTTAAAGCCATGAAGTCCTGCTGTCATTGTCAGGGCACTGCCCTCGGGCGAGCTCCCAGCCTGAGGCTGAGGCTGAGGCAGCAGCCGAGAACAAGGTGCAGGCTTGTGTTAAGATAAAGGCAGTTCTCACCTGGGGAGGGGTTTTGGCCAGCACCTTGGCAGCTGCAAGGAGAACATCGCAGGAGGGGCACGGCGATGAGAAACTGGGGCTGTGGGCACTGCTGCAGACTGAGCTGGTGCTCCCCAAAGCCACCATGTGCCCTGACTGAAAGGCTGATCTGACAGTGAAGGACGGACAAAGCATCTGCTTCCTGGAGGAATCTGTCCTATAAGGGAGGAACAAGGACAGCATCATCAAACCCAGGGAAACTGTCTCTGTAATGACAAAGGCAGCAGCGTTTTCGTCTCTTGCTTACACATAGGTTAAAAAAAAAAAAAAAAAGTTCATTTCTAAAGAAAAAACCTGTCCTATTGATGGCCGAGACAGCAATCTGCCCCCGGGCATGGGAACCATGGTGAGTTTGAACAGCCTGGAGATACTGGACCACAGGGGACTCTGTGCTCTGGAGACAAGGTTTCTGCAGGAGCTGCCAGGCAGTAAACCCTGCTCCTGGCTCCCGTCTGGATAAACTGTGACACCTGACTCCTAAATCTGGAAAGAGCTGGCAGCTTGAAAGTGTCTTATTTCTTCAGGATTACACACTGAGATGGCCAGTGTACCTGGCAGGGTATTGTTTTATGTGAAAGAAGAGGAATCTTTGTTTTACCCTTCTTCTTTTTTGCCTGCCTCAGTAACTGGTACTTCAGAATGTCTCTTGCTTCTGGGACTCTGAACTTTCTCTTAAGATACATTGTGGATTTCTAAAATTCACCATCTCTGACGAAATGAGGAAGAATTTTAGAAGAACTTCCCCTGCTGTGTCATTCAACCTTTGCAACAAACCAAGTATTAAATGGGGTTTCTCTAAGTATGTAGAAAATATATAAGTGGACAAATCCCTTTGGTCTGTGTTTGCACTGATTACACAGCTGTAATAGATGCCAGTGGAAGGTTTTCCTTGACACTAGGCAAGGGAAGGACTCTTCAAGACCAACAATAGACAATACAAGCCAAGAGAAGCAGCAGTACTGAAGAAACTGGGGGAAGGTTCCTCCTTAGGCAAGACTGTAGGACTTGGTAAAAATAATGTATAAACAAATATCATTAGTGATAGTACAGAGAGAAATTTATGTGCTGGAAACTGCCTTCAGGCAGTAGGGATTTACTACTCTTACTAATTTTTACACTATTTCTTTTAAGACCTCACTGTTCATGATATTATAAGGTATTTGGATCCCTGCATGAAAGACCTAAAAACTTTAGACAATATACATATAACATACAGATTTTAAAAAGGAAGTTGATAGTTTGCTTTTGTATCTAGTCATACATGCCTCTTAAAGTGATTCTGTAATGTGGTAATTAAAAAAAAAAAAAGGGGCTTTTATTTTTAAATTGGATTCACATCTGTAAAGGCAGGGGCTCAGCCAGGCAGAATTGACTTTATCCAGACCTCATGGCAGCCACGCTGTCACCTGACAGTTGATTGTCTCTGTAATGACTTCACACCAACAGAGCTTAAATAAAGGCTCTCAGCAGCTACTGTTGATTAACAGGATGCTTCATCATTCTAGTGAAGGACTTAAACATGGAAAGGAAAGGAGGGAAAGATGAGAACTGAGAGTCAAGACCATTCTCCTTCCAGTCTGCTGTCATGTTGGGTAAAAATGTGACAGTGGCACCAGAAACATGACTTGGTATATTTGAAGTGGAAATAGGAATATTTCTCAAATGCACAGTGACCTTGTTTGCATGTTTTCTGTGGGGTTTTTTTCTCTTCTGCCTTCACAGAGCAACCTTCTTTTCCCTCCTCTGAGCAGATTACTGGTGTTTAGAAGACCTGTACCGGGAGCTGGTGAAGCGCTACGTGGACGCTGTTGACAAGCTCTCGGGCAGGCGGCCGGACCCCGCCACCATCGAGGGCTGCAGGGAGCTAAAGCCGGACAACCACCTCCTCGCTTGGCACACGCCCTTCAACGAAAAGGGTACGGTACGCTCTCCTTCAGGGGCCCTGCCTGGAATAACGCATGCTCTCGGGGTTTGTGGCTGTATGGAAATTGTTTCCTTTTCCCCCCTGACATCAAAGGCCACTACCCCTGAAACGTTTCCATGTTCGCCTGAGGATGACAAGAGAGCTGCCAAGAATTCCTTCTGTAGGGCACTGTGTCCTCTTGTAAGCAAACCCCTCCCTCTTTAACATCTATTTAAAGAGACTTTGTCCTTGGCTCTGTGCCTCAGGGTCCAGACCTTTGTCCTTGAGTTTAATGGTTATTTTCAGAAATATTTTCTGCCATTTTTCCTTTAAACATTTGTAGACTTGGATCTTTTCAGTGACACCAGATCTGAAACAAAATGCCAAACCTGTAAATTGCTCTCAGCACCAACACGTTCAGTGGAGGGAAAGCAGAGACTTTTCTCCATTTGGATGCCCTGCTAACAACTATGATTGTTTTGTTGAAAATCCCTAATATTCCTAGCCTGGTTTACCTACGCCTGACCCTCTCTTTCTTTCCCTTTATGATAATTTACTTTTACAGTGAATAAAATCTCCGCTTCAAGTTAAATAACGCACAGGCAGCTACGAGCACACACATACGCGGAGTGCAATTAATCTTGAAAGGCTGTAGAGGCAGCCCATTATTATCAGAGGAGGGAGACCCAGCCCGGCACAGAAGGGTGTCAGCTCACACAGTGTTGGCTGTGCGGGTGACGCTCAGCCGCTGCAGAGCGCACCGCCTCAACAGAGCCGCGTATTGATGCAACGCCGCGGCAAAGACCCCGCGGCACAACGCCACAGCTATTTCTGGGCCTCTGCAGCCACTTTGACAAAAAAAGCGTCTCTCACTTGTCCCCTGCTCCTCACAACAGCTGCTGGGAGTGAAAAGGGTGTGTTCTTCCCACCCTGCTATCAGCCAGCCAGATCTGAGGAAGGGCCCCTTTGGCAGTTGTCATGTGTTTTGTGACTGACAGTGGATAAAATTTGGTGAAAATAGTTGTGGGAGCTCCTGTTGGCCCCAAGTAGCTCTTAAAATTGTTCAACAAGAAGCTGAGTATGGCTGTTCCCTGGTCCAATGCAGAGTTGGAGCTACCTCTCTTCTTTCAGCCTTCTTCCTCCTCAGCTTTCCATTATGGTCTATCTGCTTTGGGGATACTCCAGGTTAGAAGAATCTAAGATTAATTCCTGCCTGGAGATCTGGCAGCTAAAAGCCACCTTCTCCATCTGGTCTGACAAATAAGAATCCAGAACATTTCAGGAAGCCTTTTTTTCACCCTGAAAGCGGAAGAATGACAGTGACCTGAAGTGGAGATGTTCTGCCTTCTATGGGACTCAACATTGCTATAGAAATAATTAACTTTCAATTGAATATGCACAAAATTCTTTTTGAGGCAAAATCATGCCACAGACATTGAATGCCTGGGATTGAATATCTAGCAGTCAGATTATATTCTGGATGGGCTGGAACCAAATGGCTGATTTGCTATGGGCATTCTATCTTATCTTGCTTCCAGCAATAATTCATGTGCCAGCTTTCATGCACTTAGGTAATTTTATATTGCTTATGGGTGCTTCTCTGCTCAAATTCTTGTGAGTTTAGTCTGCACACAGAACCCCTTAAGTCAAACTACCCTGTGTGCCTCTGCCACCTCATGTAAAGCACATTCATTGCAGAGATACCTGGGTTATGTTAGAGGCTGGTGAGACTCCTGTGACCACCAGAAAACCTGCCCAAGATTGTCTAACAGCTTCCATTTTAAGAGCTTGTTTGCAATTTACAGCATTGATAAGCACAAGGCTAAATTCTCTCCATTAAGTGTTAGCCTCTGTCTGAAAGCATTTGCTTAAAGTTTTGATGCAGATGAGTCTGCTGTTTCTGAGACAGGGCAAGAATGTTTTGACCTATTGCCAAAACTTCAAATTGTTCAGAAGAGAATCATTGATGTTGTAGAACTGGAACCAAAATCTGATTAAGGTAGTACCCCCTGAGCCAGAGATTTGCTTTTGGGCCCACTGTGAATGGCCAGTCAAATGGTGGGTCAGGTAGCTGGGCTTTACCTGTATCATATGTATGACTGCAGCATCCAACTAAGTCTTTATTTGCAGCTGTGGAAGCAACTTCTGGGCTTCCTAGAAGCACTTGAGAACTTTTTGCTAGTGGTATTGGCAGAGGACCCTGAGGGAAAAGTGAGGAAAAATGCAGAAAACTGAAGAGAAGGTTAAGCTGCAGATGCACAGGAGACAAAGGTGCTGGGCTCTTAAGTTTTCATGCAGAATGGTCTGTAGTCACAAGAGTCACATCCTCTTCAGGGCTTAGCATCCGTTACCCTAATCTTTGTTATTCTACAGGTGTTGAGTGAAGAAAATCACACTGAGGTATGACATACTAAAAAAAGAATCATGTAGTGCATGAATGAAAAGGAAAATAACTGGGAAACATGGATAGGTACAGCAAAAATTCACTCTCTCCTCCAGGATGGCAACTAGGGACTTCAAAGGAAACTAGGAGGTCATCAGCTCAAAGCAAGCTAAAACAAGGGACTTCTTCACATAACACCTACATAAGCTGCATAACTATTTTCCCATGCCAATTTGCAGGTGCTACAGTTCATGTGAATTCGAAAATGAACTGGGCAAATTCCTCCAAGGGAAATCCGTCAAGAGTTTTTAAGCAGAAATATGAATAGCCAGCTGTCTCCTGGAGCAGGGAGACAAATTGTCAGCAGCTTAGTTAGTACAAAGGGATAATGTTATTGTACTTCTCTTATTCTTTCTTAAGCATCCTCTTCACTGTCAGACTTGATGAGTTGGCTTGACCTTTGGTCTGATCATGGAGGACAGTGCTTATGTTGTCACATGTGTCACTCCTGTTGCTTGGCCTAGTCTTGCTCTCCTTTGTGTCCTTATGGACACAATCAGTGGTAGACTTGAGACATGGGAGTTAGCTCCCTGAAGCTCTCTCTGGGTTTAATGTTATTCCATGTGATGGAATTTTTTGTTACCAAGTTTACTTGTCTAATTCTGCAGGACGTTTTAATGGAACTTCCCAGACTGTTGGAACACAATGAAGTGGGAAAGACAAGCTCCTCCAAACCAGCAGTCAGATTACTGTAGTACATCTTCCACTTCGGATATACTGAGAGATGTTATTTAATTAGCAGCTTTGTGTAGTGCAAGAGCTTGCCCTCTTGGAAAACCAGCATGGACTGTTTCTCCTTTGGAGAAACCAGGTTTTCATAGTGAAGACTCTCATCTGCTACTCTGTGGCAGCAGGTGGTTTAATAAAGGGCTTGGTTTTGCAAGCAGGAGAAGATATTTTCTCCCAGTTGAGTGGTGCCCTGGAAGACTGGATTTCCTTCCTGACACTTCCTTGTGGTTTCTATGTGATCTGTGGGATAGGCAGATAATTTTATGTGCTCCTGGATAGCTCTCTCAGGGGAGAAGAACTCTTTTCCTAAGATATTGCATCTGGAAATGCCAGTAGGTGGTTTATGTTAGTTTGGCTTAGGCTTCAGTTTGGCTTGAAGTAGATCTCACTGCCACCCTCACTACCCTACTTGGATCATATTCATAATCTTAGGACATCAGAGCTGGAGCCACTTGGGATGAGACTTAATGGCAAGAGGTGTTCCAAAAGAGCCCCTAGTGCTTTGCTCTCACAGAAGATGAAGCCCGGTGGAGCAGCTGAGGGCCCTTCTCCAGATAAGTGACTGAAAGCTGTGACCCTGGCTCCTTGGCATCTGCTGCTTCAATTCACTCTGGCCCCTGAGTTGTTCCTACTATGCCATCATACACACTAATGGACATACAGCCTTTGTCCATGCTGCCTGTCTGGGAAAGACAAGGAGATTGGGCTCCTAATGCAGGTTCACATGGGCTAAAATTAGGTAGCATAAATAAGCCCCTTATCTTCCAGGAACTAAGAAGAGAAATGCTGATTGCTCCCAGCTATTCCCAAGGTCACTGGGAAGTGTGATTGAGCAAAGACAGTGCTGAAAAATGCCAAGTACTTTGAAAAATAGAAGCCTCAAGGTGGTTGCCTGCAATGAGTTAATGCTTTTTTGGGCATTGGCTCACCAGCTGCAAAGAGGAGATAATCACCTCACTGGTGCCTGGTGAAGATAAGCTCATTAAAACTTCTCTGGGATCCTAAAATTACTGTGATAAGTACTGCCGAGAAACTCATTAGTAAGTTTAACTCCACTCAATGAAGTGTTTAAAAGTTGAACACCTAGGATCACACTCTCAGTGCTAAGGATTAAAAGAAATTCTGAATTAGCTATTAAATAAATAAATTCTGTGCTGCACGGAGGTGGAGGTTCCCAAGACTAAGCTCAGTAAGGTAGGCTGTAGCACAACAAGCACTAATTTCAGGTTGCATGGGAAACTTCAGTTCTGACGTTGCCTAGCTTTGTAGGATTTGGCTCGGTAGCCTTTAGTTTCTTTGGACACATTGCTTCTGTACCTAGCAGAAACTGGTGAGGCTCTCCAGGATGAAACATTGAAAGGTGAACTGTGAAGTTCATATAGAGTGTTTTAATTGTGTACTTACCACTGTAAAATAAGGGTGTGGGGAAATGTACCTGTTTCTCAAAGTTCTCTTTCTGGTGTGGGTACTGAAAGTTCTGTTTCTGGTGTGGGTACCTGGAGCAGGCAAAACAGCAGTGTCAGCCAAAGATGAGTGAAGATGGGATGAGGGTTTGGATCAAACAAGTTCTGTGAACAAGAGAGTGCATGGCTTTCTAAAGCCACTATGTTCTTCACAGCACTTGGTTATATTGGAATATAGCTGCAAAACCAGAATGACTATGTAGGAGCAAAATTCCTTGCAAGAAACTTTCAAAACTTGTGACTCATTTTGCACGGTAATTTCCCATTCCCTGAGAGGTTCCCTTCCTACACATGAGCTGAATTAATGGAGTGTGCTTGTCTCACATTTTATCATATTTGTGTGAGATTTGTGTGCGTCTCCTTTTAAATGCTTGGTGTTGTCCTTTTGCTTTAGGTTCTGGATTTGGAGCTTCCACAAAAGCCATGTGTTTAGGGATGCGATACTGGAAGCCGGAAAGGCTGGAGTCACTTATTGAAGTCAGCATTGAATGTGGGCGAATGACTCACAATCATCCCACAGGTAATGCCTGCACTCTGACATCCCCTAAGGCAGCCTTTCTCTTCTGCAGGGACTAACATGTCCCCATGTTAAACCACTTCTGCTTTGCAGGCTTCAACACCTCAGTTTGAACCCCGCTTTGTTAATACATACATGTGTGTATTACTTCTATAGGCTTATATATTTGCTTGTATAATATGCCAATAGCATCCTCAGGCATAGCTGTATTTTCTCCTAAAATCCCAATATGTAAACATTACCTGTCTTGTCCAAAGCATATTCATGTTAGTTGCCCTGATCAAATTTTAGGATTTATGTATATCTAGATGACTCACTGTTATCATGCAAATTTATGGTTCAGGGGATAACTACATTTTTCTCTTGGCAGGCTTTGTCATATCCAATCACTGTAGGTAAAGCTAGTAAGCCAAAAAACCCTAACTCCACATATTTTAGGATACAATCTGAATCATTTTCTAAGCAAAACCTAAATAAGCAGATTTAAAGTAGTTTTTAATATTCAGGTCTGTCATTTTGGTAATTTTATGCTATGTAAACATGTATTCATTCTGTCTGTTTTAAACAGCAATAAATAAAACCATAATGAATGGTGACATGTTCAACAGACTCAGTACTATGAAGCAGTCAGAAAAGCCATCAGGATGCCATAAAATTAGGGGAAAGCAGAAAATTAGGCTGGTATGTAAAGCTAGTGGTGTATTAGCAGCCATAAGACTGCTTGTAGTCTGTGTCCATCATGTCAGAAAGGGCTCATGAGACACAGAAAACGGCAGCAAGGAGGATCCAAGTTGTCAGACACCTTCCATACAATGAGAAATTGCATCCAGAAAACGTTTTCAGGTGGGAAAAGCAACAAGCACAGCAGGGAGGCAGGAAGGAGAAGGGTGGAAGGGACACGTGCACCTCACTGCCATCCTGAAATGCATCAGGGAAATTCCAGTTATGATCCTCATAACTCAGACTCAGAAAACCCAACCAGTGTGTCAGTTGGTACTGAAACAAGCAGACAAAGGAAGTACTTCTCCATGTTATGCACAGTGAAGGCTCAGACCTCACTGCTACAGGCAGCTGCAAAGTCCATGGGTATGCCTGGGTTCAAAGGAGACCAGGCAAAGAGGTTGTCTTGTCAAAATCAGTCAAACTGTGCAATTAAAATGGCCTAGCTGCTCTAAGGAATGGAGAAGCCAAACCACGCTGGGGTTCACTCTGTCATGCAGAGGCAGACACCTTGGCCAGGATGTGTTTTCTCCCCCAGTGAGGAGCAGCAGGCTGTGTGAGGGCTTCCGTGGGCAGGTGGAGCAGGGCAACAGCAACAGGGGGATGGGTAGCCTGGGGAGTGGGCAGGAGGGGGCTGCCAGCCCCTACAAAACCTTCAGGGCACACCCCAGCTCTGCCACCCCCAGACTGAGGTTGCCCCACTGCCCCCAGCTAGCCCTTTGATTCACACTGAACCCTCTGCTGCCGCTCTCACAGTAAAGGTGGCATCTGGGCTAGATGCTGTCTATCTGAGTGAGACCCTTTGGGCTGGGTCTACACGGGCTCCTACTCTTTACAAGAACATATACAAGACTCTAGATGGATGTGCCTTGGGCCTGACCCAGTATTTCAGGTCTTGTAGCAGAGGGAATTAGTAATCACCTCATCTGTACTTGACACCTAATTTTGTTTTACCTTCTGCAAAACACACAAAATTCATTATTTCCTTTATGTATGAGTGAACACTTTTGGAACCATGTGCCAAGAGAAGCACCCGCATCAATACCTTGCTCACCTGGGATTTATTTAAATGACTGACTGGTTTTCTTAAGCTTCTTTTGCATACTGCACCAGGTTGGTTTTTTGCCCTTGACAGAATGCCAAGAGCACAAGCAAATATAAGAAATGAGCCGACTGTTTCTGGTGTCATGGAAGTGTTGAGTGCCCATCAACATATTTAAAATGTTGAAATATTTGTAACCAAAGCAGAAGACCAACATGTCTTTCTTGGACAATTTCTTCTTTCCTTTAAGAGGACATGGATTTGTTACCTTAGAGTCAAATGAGCCAGAAATAGTGTTGGGCTATCCACCACCCTTGGGCTGGGTGATGCTGTAAACAAGCTGATGTAGCTTGTAATTGAATCACTTTGTAAAAGTCAATTATTTCATGTGACTTCAATTAGAAGATTTTCAGTATCCCATTGGATAGATGATGTTTATTTTTGACCCCTACCTCAATTTCTCTCACATTACACCACTGAGAACAGAAGCTTCCTTCTATGTTGCAAACCAATGGGCAGCCCTCATTAGCCAATAATCTCAACATGCCACAAGCCAGGCTGCAAACAGGCAGAGGGGGTTGTGTACATTTGTTAATCTACCTGACAGCCATGAGGCATTCCACTGGTGATTTTATAAGGAAAAACAAGGACAAAAAGGATGGTATCACCACAGATGCACACTGGTAATCCTTGTTATTTGTGAATTCCAGGTTTTCTAGGGTCCCTTTGCACAGCTCTCTTCGTGGCATATGCAATACAAGGGAAACCCCTTGTGCAGTGGGGAAGAGAGATGATGAAGGTTGTGCCGATGGCTGAAGAATACTGTAAGAAGACCATTCGTCACATGGCAGGTACCGAGTCTGGATCAAGAGTTTATTTTCTTAAAGCTATGTTTAGCTGGAAACCACTGAAGAATTGTTGCTCCCTAGTCTTTACATCTTGCTGCTTTTCCCCCTCTCCTCCCTCCAAAGGTTGTCCTCCCACTTTCTCTGCTCAGAGAAGTAAGCTCTCCACAGGTGGTACCACCTTTTTCTATCACCAGTTAGTTGCCTGGTGTATTGGTGGCAAAAATACACAGCAAAATAGCAATGACTGTGCCCTACTGCACAGTTTTATTTTTAGAGAATCTTCAGAGATTGCTGGGCAAGGGGGAGGAAGGAAATTATATTTAGCAGGTTATTAGGCAAACTGACTGCTAAGATTAATTATTCAGCTGCCTTCCATCAATTAGTGAAGTACAGCATCTTCCAGAAGAGCAACCACTGACACTCCTCATCCAGCCAGGAAAATTTCACCTGCAGATGCCTCCTGAGCAAGAGTTATCTTTTGACCACAATTCACATTTGACTTGTTGCTTTTCTGAGCAAATATTTAAGATACAACCTGTTGTATCCTTGCTTTAAACAACAGAGTGTCACCCAGCTACTGAACTTGATACTACTACTTTATTATTGCTATGCATGTGGTCTTTGGGGCCAAGGTACTTTGGTCCCCTCTTGCCAGAAGTGATGTCTGTAATGGTGAGACCTGCCACAGACAGGCGAGTGTCATTACATTGAAACATCAAGGAAAGAGATTAAGGCACAGCCGTTGAGAAAGACTGAACTCAATAGAAACCTTTACTCAAGAGCACTCAGAAATTAAAACTTACTCCTGAAGGAAAGCTGCTGCTTTAAAATCTGAAAGGAGCCCCAGGAAGGCTTTCTGAAAGGAGCCCCAGGAAGGCTTTCTGAAAGACCCTGCATTTTCAACTGTGCCTCATTGCACACCAGGATTTTTTTAGCAGAGACCCATGAGGAGCAGGTGCAGGATTAATGTGATTGAGCGTTTCTCTGAGTGGCTTTGCAGCAGGTCCCTGTCACTCCACCCCAGCAGGACCCCTCAGCATGGAGGTATGCGTGCTGGACTCCTGAGGCATGCCCTCCAGCCAGTGCCTGTATTGTTGAGCTTCATCCTATTTTGGTAGCGGGAAAAGTGTCCTGCATTAAAGTTAAGCTCCTTGGCTGCTGAGATGCAATGCAAAGAAATCCTGCCAAACAGAGTCCTCCAGTTTTAGAAAATCCTGTTTTAGCTATATTATCCACCATGGATAACAAACAGAGAGCTTGTTATCCATGTCAAAGGGAGTTCGACTCTACACCACTCTCTGATATCCAGTTGCAATTACTGGCCAGATAGTTCCATAGACCTGAACGTGGCCATCACCTCAGCTGGGCTCAAGGGATGGTGCAGAGACTTGCTAGGGTTGCTGGCATGGGATTCTACATGCTATAGGACCATGCTACTGGTCCACCCAACAAAAATCTCCTCCTCTATTTCTGAAACAGTGGAACAAGCACCTTACTTGTTAAGGTGCTACATAGAAATTATTGAGGCATTCTTTTTTGAGGCATTTATGGTTTATTGTCATGGGAGAATTAGGGGAGAAAAGCACACAAATAAACAAAAAGCCAACAAAAAAAGGAAAGAGATCAGTCAGATCACTCATGTTTCTAAAAACTGTCATAACTAGCTGCTATTGATCATTTACATTTGGTGGTTGTTGATCATTTACATTTGCTTTGCTTACATCTGTTTACCTCTAGATGCTGTAGATACATCTAGATGCTCTCCTTGGCCTGATGGCTGTAAATGCCCTTTCACTCTGTTTTTGTAGACACCTCCCCTTTTTAGGGTTCTGGTGAATGGTTTATCTGAAATGAGGCCAAACTGGGTCAGAGATTCAGAAAAGGGGCAGCTGACATTTCCAGGTGCCTTGGGCATGTGGTTGAATGCCCATCACTGTCTGGGGCTGGGACACTGGCAGCTGACAATTTTGTGAAAGTATCAGGTCCTGCAAAGCACCTTGGATTTAAAAAAAAAAAAAAAGCCCCTACTTAAAGATCTTAATTGCCAAAGAGAGTCACCACTGTGGCATTTTAGGAAAAGAAGGAAAATCAGATTACATCCTTCAGGTGAATGGTTTGGTTGTGTGTGCTTCTCAGCCACTTGCAGCACACACCACTGAGAAGCCAAGCAGGAGAGAGACAGGGAAAAACGTGGGAATTTTACACCCATAGTCCCATCCCAAACTGTTAGTTTGCCTTGGTATACTTAGCCATCTGGGCCACCTCACTGCTCTCCAACCCCTTATCCCTCTCAACTTGCCAGGCAGGGTTTCCCTCAGGCCTCAGTTCCATAGGCAGGTGCACGTGTATGTGCTTAATGGTCCCATGTGACTGACTTAGGTGCCTTTTTAAGCCTTTATAAAAAGGGTGAGCAAGAGCATTGGCTTGAAAATAATCTAAATTTAATAAATTTATTTACATGGGAACATTAGCATGATCAGAGACCACTTCCCAAAGTGACAGAAAAGAAGGTGAAAGACATATGGTTATTAAAAAAGGCTTATTTCTACGGACACAGCAGATGTGTGTGTTATTTATCCCTTTGCTACATTTGATATGTATTATAATATCTGCAAATGGGAATTTTGGACTTTCCTATCTGTTTTTTTCCTGAATGATCACACAATAAATGCGATGAAAATAAAACAGAAATACTGGAGAATTTATGCAATTACAAATTGATAACTGAGGTATGTGGCAAATGGTATTTAGGATGTGGAAACATTTTTAGATATTCTTTAATCATAGTAAAGGAATAAAAACCGGCAAAGAATTGATTATTTTCTTTTTGTTGACTCTTATCTTTTCCTTGGAGTGCTCTTCAGTAAATTCTTGTAAAGTTTCATCTTGATATATCTTAAATTACATTAAAATAACACAAAATTCTGAAAGTATTTTTTTCATTGCCTCCTCTGTTTTCAATTAGATGTCCCACTCCATACATACTTAGTATATATAAAGTACATTACTGTAAAATACCTGGGGTTTTCATGCCAGTCAATACTGTCATTATTCTTAAAATATGTTAAAGTAGGACTGAAAATGTTCTTGAAATGAAATACTACATAATTTCTTCTTTTGCCTTCAGAATATCAAGAACACTGGTTTTACTTTGAAGCCAAGTGGCAGTTTTATTTGGAGGAGAGAGAAATCAATGAGGAAAACCAGAATCAACCTGTCTTTCCAGCCAACTATGATGCAGAGGAGAGAGAAAAGGTAACTGCAACTTACAAAAGTTCTTGGGATAGTACTGAACTAAGAGAGGTGTTTTCAAAGAGACACAGCACTATTTTTCAACTGATTCCACTGCCAGAGTACTCAGGATTTTTTTTTCCTGAAATTTCAAGAAAGAAATAACAACTCCCATTCTCGACTCAGGTATGTGTTAGCTTAAAAAAAAATCAGTTACCGCCAGTCCTGGGTTTGCTGCAATGGGAGAAAACAGTGCAGAGAGGCAAGCTTAATGGTCTGGTACCCTTAGCAGGTACAAAACATGGGCCACAGCTATCTGAGCATGGAAAATGTCCTGCCTGGGACTCTCATTAAAGCCTAATGGAGCTGTGGCTAGAGCCCCACAAAAATACCCCCAGGTATCAGAAACTGGGTTTAGTCTTGTTTAGTGGAGGGTGTCCTGGCCCATGGCAGGGGATTGGAACTCAGTGGTCTTTAAAGGTCCCTTCCAACCCAAACCAGTCTATGATTTTTTGATCCTTCGAGCAGAAGACAGACATCCCAAGTGGTTGATTCGCTGCCAACTTGGGTTGTGCCAAGCTAGTTTTAAGTGTCTTGAGAGATGGTGTTTCACCACACTCCAGGAGATACTATTTTATAATGTACATGATCTTTTCTTTGCTAGCTATATCTTCTTCTTAACTCGAGAGAAATAATGTGTCTTCTTTGCTGCTGTTTACAGCAATCTGATACGGGCTGGCACCCCCCAAAGCTCTCCACTTAGCAGCTAAGCAATAAGTATGTGGTTCTTGTCACCTTTTGCCATAAATCAATCCTTTTTTTTTCTGGACTATTGAAGCAGTTCTGTGCTGAGAAGTCACTTCATGTATTTTTAGGTGATTATCTGTGTAGAAAAAGGTGCCTATGAAGTCTGATTGACTGGGGATAAAAAGAAATTGCTCACTCTAAACATAAAGAATAGATTCCTTTCCAGGTTTATTTTACTAATTTGGTGCCATGAATTTGCTACTAGTTTTATATTCCTTCCAGTACTACTGGAGTCTCAGCAAAGCTTTAGGAGAGATTAAAGCAAGCAGTAATTTTCCATGATCATTTCAAGAGAGAACTGTATGAATTCCTAATACAGAAGCAAAATTTACCTTCATTATCCTAGCCCAACTATTTTGGCCTACAGAGCTATTTATTTTGAAGAACAATAAAGGAAAAATGGTGCTTGACCCTCAAACTCCCCCACCAGACAGTGATCATAGCCTGGCAGAAGTCTAGACACTTCATTAGTGTGCTAATAGCCATGGAAGGAATAGATGAGGAGGAGGTGACCATTCTGCCTGCCTTTCTTTCAGGAGTCCCCTACGTTTGCCTTCTCTCCAGACTAGCTGTCCCCTTGTGTTTGGAGTATAGCCATTGCCTTTCCCCATGCAGTTAATAAAGCACCAGTATCTGGCACAACCCTTGCCCATATGCATGTTCCTGCTTGGCCAGGTGCACCTTTCTGTAGGCACAATACCAGCAGCATGTGAAACTGAAGCCTTCAAACGTGGCTTGGGTTGATCCAAGCATGTTTCAAAGGCAATTTCCCTCCCAAAAAGAAATCACACCTTGAAGTGCTTATCAGCAAAGGCCACATTCTCTATAAGCTGGTATATATAATTTTTCAGTGATGCATGTTTGGAAGATGTTAGAGATGTGGTGAATGGGCAGACGTTGCTCCACACATGGGATCAGCCTTGATTCTGCAAACAAAACACTCGCCTGACTCGCTTTCCTGTGATGGACACAATGTGCTACAAAACGAGGGAGGAACAAAACCAAAGTCATCCAGGACAATTAGACTATAAGGACTTTGTTTACTTAAGATGGAGTTGCTTAAACTAGCAGTGAGAAAGAACCCAGAAACGAGGAAAAAAAAAAAAGAATGGAAAAGGAGTGCTGGCCAGCAGCAGGTCAGCTCCTGAAGGGTGAGGAAGTCAGAGGCAGCTGTAATTACTGGCAGCAAGGTGGGGACATATGAATTACCTCCTGGGCTTGGCAGCAGCTCAGTGCCCTCAGCAGGAGAGTGAATGCTGGCACCCCATCCAAGTCCTAGGTCCTTGCTGGCCCACCTAAGGGAAGCTGGGCTGGTGCCACAGCACAGCACATGGCTGCACAAAGGCGCTGGAGCTGAAAGGAGAAGGAAGCAGTTTGGGAAGTGCTGCCTTGGGGCAGTTGAGTCCTGCCAGGTACAGTCCTAGGACAGCTATCCCCAATATAAAGCTGTTTCAAGCAAGGCCAGATGACTACAGATGTGTGCAGAGCATCAGGGATGAGGAGGAATAGTCAGAGCAACA
>VZUA01083719.1:0-12306 GCA_013401035.1 Horornis vulcanius
AAAAAAAAAAAAAAAAAAAAAATGCACAGTAGTGATGTCCTGGAGCTAATTCAGCCTTGAGACTCAGTGGCTGCTTGACATCAGGAGACACCCCAGCCTGAATGAGGAGCAGGGTTTCTTAAGGCCTTTGAAACAAGTCTGTGGTATTTCATAAAATAAACTCCCAGAATTGGTTTGTGTTGGAAGAGACCTTAAAACCACCTTGTTCCAACCCTCTGCCATGGGCATGGACACCTTCCGCTGTCCCAGGTTGCTCAGAGCTGCATCTATCCTGGCCTTGGACACTCTCAGGGATGGGGCAGCTACAGCTTCTCTGGGCAACCTGTGCCAGGGCCTCACCACCCTCACAGGGAACAGTTCCTCCCTAATGGCTAATCTATACCTGCTTTCTATCAGTTTAAAGCTGTTCACCTGGTAAAAAGCCTCAATCCATATTTACATCCCTTCCCCTCAGAGTGGATTGGTTACAAGGCCTTTATGTCTGTCCTGTGGGTTTCGTTGCCCCTGTGAAAACCCACCTCAGGCTCAGCCCCTTGCTTTCAGCATTGGATTTCTGGAGATCCTGCTGTACAGAGTAACAAATACAGTCCTGTTGTACCCATGAGCTCAATTCAGCCTCCTCCTGCTGGGATATAACCACGGCCAACAACACATGAGGTGCCCTGTGACATCCTGATGGCCCAGGATGGAGCTGGATGATGAGGGACACTGATGCAATGGAGTTACCTCAGCTGGGCACTGAGATCCACCAGAGAACACTGTGCACACCTAGAGCCACGTTGGCCGGACCTTGCTGGGCTTCCTCTCCTCACTGTGTTTAATTGTGTGCCATTAAAGCTACCCCTAAGCCAGTAGGACAGGCGTATGCAGAATGTACCTATTTACCTTGCAGGTTTTTAAATTCAAATGGGTTATGTAAAGCAGCGCAGTCTACACAATTTAAATTGGCCTGAGTTCTGAAAGCTGCAGGTTCCAGGACCTGAAAGAAAGCCTGCAGCTAGGCTGAGTATCCAAGGGAGGTCCTCTTGGCATACAAAGATCAAGCACAGTCTGAAATTCAAACATACCTTTACGCTTAGTTTTTATCTTATTTCTGTTCACGCAAAATAATGTTGCCCTAGAAATGAAATTTCCCCATATGTCTGGCACAGCTCTACAATGGCCATTTAGTGGAGCAGTAAAGCAAAGCACCAGGTACTTGACAGCTCTTTTTGTGTCACTCACAACATGCCTTCTAATTCTAGAGAGCTACTGCCATGTACTCCAACAGGGTTTCTTTGCTTTCCTGAAGCAGTTACATGACTTAAGAGTTCGGTCATCTTTCCTGCTAATAGGAATTGAGGAATTGTACACAGGAAGAGCACACAGGTAGAAAGCCCTGCACATTAAAATCAAGATTGCTCAGGCCACCACTAATATGATCCACACAGCTCTGCAAGATGAATTTTTATTATTTTCCCAGCTTAACATGCTAGCATTAATATTTCATTACTAGATTTCACTATGATTTTGGTCCTGTTACTGTCTCAACCAATTTATTGCTTGAGAAGGTTATTTTTAATCTTCAGCAGTAACTGAGAATATACCCTCAGAAAACCTTTCCCAATGTGGAATTGCTTTGCTGTTTCATCATAATTGAGGTGATGCTGTATCCAACAGCTCTTTATGAGAACAAAATATATTTTAAGAGAGGAGGGAGGTTTATCAGTTTCAAGCTTAAAGTCTGTATTGCCCACTTGTCTTAGTTTGTAATTATAGAATTTCAGACATCACAAATGAGGAGAATGAGCTAAAAAGATGTGATTTGATACAGAAAGGCTGGGTTTAGCACTGAGCACACAGGCAACTGGCTTCTCAGTGCTACAGCATCGGTGCTCCAGCAGTTTCCCTTTGAGAAATGAAGGTGTTTGTTTGGGTTCTGATTCAAACAAAGTTGAGGGTGTAAAAGCACAGGCGTCTTTAACCTGGCAGTTGGGCCAGATTTGTTCCTCTCTAGGTTTGTTCTTTAGGGCCTTGTCTCAGAGACAGTCCTGACAGCCAGAGAATGAGAAAGGGCCAAAGACTGCACAGAGAGTCTGGTCTTGACCCCATCTCCCTCCAGCCCCGAGGCACCAGAACAGGGTTTAGCACACAGGCTGTGCACTAACTGTAAGAGGAAGAAAATAGGGCTCAAAAAAAAGGTCTCTCAAAATCTGCTTCAGAGTTGCAAAATGTTTCTCAGTGTCAAACACAAGCAATTAGTGTTATTTATTCATCCCCTTAAAACATCTCTCTCCCCAGTTCCAATTCCCTCCTGCCAGGTACTGCCAGTGATATTGCACCTCCCCTTAATTCCAGCCTGATGGATTTAGGACAGGATGTGCCTTTTTGGTCCCTTATCCTACCCTGGGGAGTCTGCTCTCTTTGCTTTGTGGACAACTTCTTTGTCCTAAGTGCAGAATTATTTTCCCTGTTGTGGGGATGGGGCAGGGCTGCAGGCAGTTCTCTTCCAACCACTGGCATAAAGAATAACTGACCCTTCACCAGCCAGGAAATTCAGACTATTCCCAGAGGTACACAGAAAGGCACAGGGATGCTGGCCTAGACACACAACAAGCACGTGATTTTCCTTTTTGTCCCCTTGGACATAAACTCAAAATATCCCCTTGTATGTTGTCACATCTCCTAAGGGACTCTTCCTTCCTCAGCTGCACAAACCCTCCCCTAAATTCTACCTGGAGTAATACCACCCTCCATATGTACCAAAATGCACCCATGCAGGGGTTACCCTGGGCTGCCTTGTACCTCTCCAGAGTGCATCCCCAGTAGCTCAATCCAAAGGAAAACATGGATCTGTGCCTATCTGTGCAGCCTGGCACAGCATTAACCTTCACAGGCGCCTGAAAGGATCACTGAGCTACAAATCCCCACAGCAGCCCCACGTCCCAGGGCAGTCTGCTTAATGACAGTGGCACATGTCAACAGCTCTCCAGCTGACCTCAGGTACCTGCATTTTGAGGGGTTTTACTGCTCAAGTTCTTATTCTAAAACCTCTTCTGGGGTTAGCATAGCATAATCATCTAATTTGGGGGACTTAAAACCAATACAGAGCAGAACCAAAGTACACAAAATTTTCACTCTGACTTTTTGTGGTTCTCAAAGCTCTCCCAGCCTGCTGGTGAGTGGCCCAAACAGAAGAGACTGAATGAGTTCATCAGTACTTGGGCAAGTATGTTTTGGGGAGAAAGCAGGAGGCGGGCTCATACTGATCCCTTTAACAGACTCCAGGAATGAGTAATCCAAATCAAATGGTCTGTCTTTGAAACAGCATCAAACAACTCATAAAAGCCTTCCTGGATTCTAAATATTGGGTACATTCTTCACAGGGAAGATGAGCAGCAGAGCAGATTTTTCATTGAAAACAGTTTCTTCTGTAATTTTTCCTGATCTGAGGATTGTAACGAGTGTATGGAAATTACAAGCTGCTCTAAAAATTACAGAGACTAAAACTACAATTTTATCCTGCATTAGAACAATTTTAACATTGTTAGAGGAATATATCTCTGCAATTTTAAAATTATTTGAGTCATGACAGAAAGACTCACAACTGCAATATTTATCTTTCAGATTCATCTTAGGATGTTCCTGAAGACTTGCAAGATGTCACATTATATAGCATTTTGTGGGGACTGGAGAAAGTCACTTTGACAACCAACACATGTAAATGGGAGCCATTGATTATGGGGAATTTAATTTTATCTATTCTGTATTCATAGTACAATAAATAAAAAGATTTCAGTGGTCACTGTAGGACTGCAACAACTTCTACAGAAATGCAATTTATAGTTGCATATTTTTAACAGCGAGCTTCGGCGTACATTTGATTAAATTCTGCTTTCCAGTGCACTTAATGAGAATTCTAATTCTCTAGAGATTTCTATAGGCATGCCAGGTAAAGAGGAGTCTATCAAGTCAGAGCTGTGGTTGTTAGTACAAGGAGTTGGTTCCTTTGAAGAGAAATAAAATTCATAAGCATGCATGCATATATTTTAATATTGCCAAGATACATATTGGCAGAGCAATAAATAGTAAGAAGATTTATTACCCACTCTATTTCCCAGTGTATACAAATGCAAGTGATACTTGTGAGGTATAACATCTTTCAGGCATGTGTTTGAACTGAGTGGCTGTAAAAAAGCTTATTTCTTTTGGGTTCTCAGAAAATTTGAGGTTGATTCAGCCCCTAAATTTCTTCAAGTTATCCTATTGATTTCCCTACCTGCCTGGCAAGGAAGGTGAAGGACTTCCTCTAGGGGATGCAATGTCAGGTCCTGACAGAGAGCCATCCACTTCTCTAAATAAATGGGGTCAAAAAATAAAAAAACCCCTTTCTTTACCTGCTCCCATTTGGTTTCTCTCTGCTCCCAGATAATGATCATTTTTATAAGGACTACCTCACTACCACAATCATCTTCTTACAGCATGGAAAATAAGTTTATCCTTCCTGGTAGAAAGATTGGGGGTATCCAGACAGGACAGCTCCTTCCTATTATCAATCTGTAGCCACAACCTGTCCTCAGGTAAATTCTACAAGAGGCAGTTTAGTTTTGGCAAGTGTTTTTTTCTTGGCTGCAGAGCTGGGAGAGGGACAAACCCTTCTGAACACGGGGACAAGTTTGCCTTGTTCCAGTCTGCCTTGTTCGAGCCTGGGTGTTGGAAAGCGTGGGTGAAACCCTGGACACATTCAGCTGAGTGGCAAAACCCCTTTCATGGCAGTGGGACCAGGATTTCTTCCGTGCAGGGATGGGTGCATCTGCCACATCTGTAAAAATTATGGTGGCTGTTCATCTCCAAACTTGTTCTGGTTTCACTGCAGAGTTTATTGGTTACTGGGTATTTAAGTCATTTTTTGGTGTGAAAATATGAACAAGATTATCTAGTCTTATATCACTTTTAATATGCATATTCCAAATTAACTGAGGAGTTCACCAAATTTGCACCCACCTTTCTGATGGGGACCCAGTTAGAGTTGCTATTCAGGAGAGCAGAAGGGGAACACTGGCAAGACAGGGAGAGAGCAGAGAGTGTGAAGCTGTGAAGGTCACAGCATTATTCTTCAGGTGACTTTTCTTGCTGTCGCTACTTTTAGTCCTGGAATTAAACTAAAATCAGTCTCCCCTAAAGAATACAAAAGAATATAAAAGAATAGAAAAGAATATTAAAAGCCTTACTTTTTGTCCTCTCAGCTGTTATACTCTGAACCAGTGGGTTATTGTAATACTGACCAATGTTCAATTTCTAATCCTCACACTGGAATTTGAAAAAAAAAAAACCACGTTGTGAAAAAAAAAAAGAAACACAAGCAAAAAAACAACCAAACCCAAAGCACATGAAGAGAACAAATTAAATATAGCTTGTGCTTATGCTGATTTTCAGAAATAGGTTAATAAACATTGCTTAGATGAAAGGAGCCTCAAGCGTTAAAGAAAGAAATCAGAAGGTCTCACTTAAGTGATTTTTTGGCAGGAATCAAATTAACGAATATAATATAGTTTGCTGACAAGGTGCTTGATCATTCTCAGCAGTGAGGAATTTCTTTATGTATATATTATATTTATTTATATAGATATATATATGCATGAGTTTATGTCTGAGTTGATCCCGTTAACACTTCATTTGATAATGATAAATAGCATTTTTATTGAAAAAGAAAATATCATGAAGTCCTGATTTGCAGGAGCAAGTGAGAATGTATGACATTATTATGTCCCACTGCATTTTCTTCTTTAAAAAACACAAGCCTTCAATGCTAGTACAAAAGAATGCAAACATTTTATTTAGTCCATAGACAATTTTCCTCTAATTCCATCTGCAAATAACAAAAAGTTGGGTTTTTGGGGGTTTTTGCTATTATTTTTTTTTTTTTAAGAGGGTGGAGGATAAAACAGAAAGAGAGACATAAAAGAGACTTAATTAGATCACGGAACTCTTTCTTAAGCAGTTCAGCATCTTAATTTCTGGTAAATTCAAGCGACATCCATCTGGGGGTTGATTCTGTCAGTCTGTATCTGTGTCTGTCTGCCTTTATCCATCTCTCTAGGCATCCATGGCTGTGGCTTCGGAGCGGCACCGAGGATGCCGAGCTGTGCGCGCAGCGAGCTGCAGGATCCAGCCCCTCTTTGACAATGATCGGGGCTGACACTGACAAGCACTTACACCCCATTCTCGGGCTCTTTTTGTTTGGCCTCAGATACACGTGTCGTCTGGCAAAAGTTAAAAATAAAACATTTAGGGCTAGGCTGTGGTCAGTTCTCCTGCGCCTCCGCAGTGCGAGGGGGAGGAAGGGGAGGGGGAGGCAGCGGCGGCTCCGCGTTCTGCACCACTCGCATCAAGGTCAGCCAGAACTGCTGCGAGAGCAGAGCCGGAGCCACCCAGAGCACGTGGTGCGCTAGAAAAGAGCTTTTCCTCCGAGAACTAATCACCTGGAGCTCCGGAGGGGCTGGGAAGATGCTCAGGCATCGCCCCCACTGATTCAGGCAGCAGATTTAGCTGGCCACACCCCGATGCAAGCAGCTCCTGAGCCTCGGGGCTCTTTGAAAAATTTTCCATCAAAACTTTCCGGGGAAGTATCTGATTTCCTTGAAAATGTCAGCATGTTTTTATTTCATTCTGCTAGGCAAATTAAATATGGAAAATGGAAAAGATATTAGCAGAAGCCCAGCAACCCTAATGGCAAGGGAAGGGGACAGCATTCATTTTGTCAATGAGAAGCTGATATTTCCAGCTGAACATTTTGGATTAAAATAGTGATGGCCTGACTAGGCAAAATAATAACTGGAAAAACTCACCTCTTATTTATGAGGAGCTCTATTTCAGATATTTATGCAGTAAAGTTGACTGCTCCCCACCCCCAAACCCCACATTTCTCACTGCCAAAGAGGTGATTACAGGCAAAACATTTTCCTTTCGTAATTTCCTAAGGCTGTGGGATCTCCTTGCTACCCCTGTCTGGCAAAGCTGCAGAACTCTTGTAACCCTGCTCTGGATCAGGGGTGCTGGGGGCTCACCTGAGGGAGCTTCAGGGGGAAAAGCTGAGTTGGATTTTTTGTGAAATATGGGACCAGAATGAATGAGAACATTCATTGGGATGATGGGACAGAGTCCAGTGGTCACAGAACCCAGTGTGCTGCTACAGCAAACAGACATCTGCTGCACCCCTCAGACATGTACCCATACTGACAGGGCTTCTCCCCACTGCTGCTCTGGAAGGCTTTCCCAGAAACTCCCATCTTTCATTAGAAATCTTCTTCTAAAATACAGGGTCACTTACTGATGTCTAGCTTACAGGTTTTTAATGTCTAATTTTAAAATAAATCCCTCCATTCCTATCATGTTTATGGATTATTCTCTGCAGATTTTGGTCTGCTAAGGCACAATTCCTCTTCTCCCATTGAACTATTCACCATTCTCTGCTCCTGCTCTAGGCTGAATTTCTTTCTTTCAAACACAGGTGGCTACAACTGGACACTACATTCCTGAAAAATACCCTTACTATTGCCTTTTAAAGGGTATTAATTTTTTCCTAGCTTGACTGGAAATGCTTCTTTTGATATAGTGCCAAATACATGCACCATTCTTCTGTATCTGTCCAACCAACAAGCCTCACCTTACATTAGAAATTGTCATTAGTTCCCAGCTACCTGACCTTGCTATTTGAACTGTTCAGTGTAATCCCATTTATATCTTCCTGGTCCCTGAGGATATTCTGTTTTTCTGTATGCTGTCAGCCTCCTTGCTATTGACAAACCCTCCCACCTCCAGCCATCAGCACATTTCTCTAGCAGCTTCTTTTTGTGCCTAGTTGATTAATGAAAATATTAAGTGATATTGGTCCCCAGACTGTGTCTTCAGAAACTCCACTTTTAGCTCTCTCCAGCCTGGTATTTCCTCTTTCAGCATCATCTGTTATTATCTCCTTTAGCCAGTTTCTATTTATTTTACAATCCTGGGCCTAATCTTCATCATTCCCAATCAAACAATTCTCCATGTAGCTCTGTGTCAGATGTTTCTCTCACAGCGTACACACATCACATCTAATGCCATTTTCTTTGTCTAAAAAGATCAGGATAATCTAAAGATTATCAAGTTAATCTCGTAAATCTGCTTTCGGTAAACCTATTCTGTGTGTTATCCTACTTCTTCCATTTGCTATGCTCTCTATTCCTCTGCTTTCCAAAAGCCCTCTAATGCCTTGTGTACTACTGATGTCATGTTAATATGCCTACATTTAACTAGAACACAGGGTTTTTTCCCATTTTGAATACAGGAATCATATTTGAAATTTCTCTTGCCACTCCTACTTTTTAACACAGTTCTAAATACCCTTCAAGCAGAAATGCAGTTGTGAATGCCAATTCCTTCAGACAGCTGGGACACAGATGCTTGGAAAACACTCCTTGAATTTTACTTCTACCTCAAAGGCATCATTTTCACCCTTCCAAACTCACTCCCATGAAGCCAGTTTTCCCCCATCCAAGCTCAGAGGCATTGTCCAAATTGAACACTGAGCCATAAAATCATCTCAGTTTTGGAAAGCAACTTTGCCAATCTTAAACTAATCCTCCAACAAGCCAACCTCACTGTTATTTTACTTACTGACATCTAATTTTGATGGCAGAACACCCCACTTTTTTTTTTTTTTAATTTCTGTTGCTACTTTTGAGTTGACTTCAATTCCCATTTTACCTCTGTGATTCTTATGCTTCCTGTTGATCACTGTTTCCATTCCTGGGAGACTTTACCATTTTGAAATTTCATCATTTCCTCTTAGTAAAAATACCTGCAATGGAACAATATCAGAAGAACGCTATAGTCTAAGGCATTGCCAAAATTTGTTATTATCCTTGTTACAGTATAACACAATTTCTTTATATTTATTGACTTCAATAATGTCTTATATTTGAAAGCATTGCTCCACACATACAGAACAGCAGATTCACTGAAGCTGAACGTGCAGGATTGATTGGAAAGCAAACTTCTGATGCTGTGAGCAGCTGGATCAGGGTTCTGTATGGCCCATCCATCAAGCTCCTTGATTCAGCTAAAACCCACCCATGCAGCTGGAAATATCCCCTCACCAAAACAAAGCTCCTGGGCTTAATCTTTCTCTGACTCTGTGTTTCTCTTTCTCTGTGTTAAGTTTACAAGTCAAAAGAGGGTTTCTCTAATGTCACCTATGAAATCTCACTTTCAGGTCTGCAGTCAAGCCCTGCTTTTATTTCCTCCCCCCTAATCACCAGCACCAGGCTGCAGGATTAGCAAATGAATGACAGTTCAGGACCCACTGCAAAGCCCAAGGTGTGATCAGGCCCTTTAACTGGAACTGCAGAAGGGATATGGCAATCCATCCACTTCTCCACAGTAGTTTTGACTTTGTAGGGCTTTGAGCTTAAAATTGCATTGTGGAGTCCATTGCAGACTGTGTTGACAGAGGGAAAAACAACTCCCTAGAATATGCACTTGTCAGAGTTCCAGGTTAAACACAAGGCTCCACTTTTGCAGAGGCCTTACTCTGGACAGAGGCACCCCCAGCAAGGTTCACAGTTCTGGAAGTTTGCAGGTTTGGGGAGTGGAAATGTCTCTGCAATGCACAAAGAATCATGCTGTTGTTCCCACCATGCAGTTGAGTCTCCAAAGCAATCCCATGAATCCACAGCTTATTTCTATCAAATCAAAAGCTAGAATAAAAAGTTTTGAGTGCTCCTGGCAGCAGTTGTGATCTTGTTTCATAGAGAAGCAGAATTTCAATTTTTTTTTTTGTAATGTCAAATCAGTCAATTCATAATACTTGGTATATTAGATATGCTCAGGGATGCTTGATTGTAACTGTTAGTACCTGATGGAAGGTTTCATGTATAGGAATGGAAACATACAGATTCAATGATTTATCTAATGGCAGTACTGAGATATAGCTGCCAAGTCAAAACTGAATTCACCATTTCAGCCTCATGCACATGGTCAGCTCACTTTAATGTGAGATATGTCTGTAACTCATTTCAAAAGTAACTGAAATCCTACCCTGCTTCATAAATCAGATTACAGTTTCTCTGTGAAGTAGGAATTAATTATTAAACATGGCTCCAATCTTAATTTTAAGTATCTCCTATTAGTACACAGTTATATCCTGGACTTGGTACCACTGAAAAAGCTATTCTTGTGTTAACATCTAGAAAAGATGATTAATGTCCTGTACCTCTGGTCCTGTGGTATTGATTTGCTGCCCCACTTAACAGGAATATGTTGCTAAGGTAAGTGACTTATTTCTATCCCTTTCTTTATTGAATTGTCCTCTAAGTGAAGAAAGCTGTCTCCCCTATACTGGAAATTATCTTGCTTCCATTAACAAGATGGCAAAAAATAATACATTATTTCATGCTTCAACATTTGAAGTAAACCTTTCCATTTTGTTCATTGGCACAGAAAGAATATTTATTCAGATAACCACAAGGCCATATATAATAAATGGATAATGTGACTTTTAGCAGTAACTTTTTTCTATCATGAATTTTGCTTTGATACTTGTCTTCTGTTTCATTTAGAATTCCCAGCCCTTCATTATTAAATTATAGCCTACAAACTATTAAAATTTACCAATTAGAACTGACAGATACTTTTTTCAAAGCGAAGATTTAAGTGTTGATTTATTGCAAAAAATGTTCACATCCTTCATGCACAAGCAGCATTTGCCCAGCTTGCTCACAGTAGCTGCTGGATTTACCAGCCCAGACTCCCCCACGATTGCAGGTACTGTGAGGTGTCAGTGTAATGCACTTGTCAAAAAGACAAATGCAACGGTAGGATGCATCCAGGAAGGTATTTCCAGCTGCTAAGGACTGACACCACTGCGCAAGGAACTTGTATCATCACCTCCTTTGAAACCATCTGAACATTCCCCCTCCTCAGAATCGAGAATAAAAAACTCAAACAGGTGCAAAGAAGGACAACCGAGACTAGAGGGATGAGAGGTAAAAGCAAGAAAAAGAGGGATGAAGAGTTTAACATGGAAAAAAGCCTTGGAGAGAAAAAAAAAAATCTCTGCTACAGATGTTTATTGGCACTAAAGAAAAAGTATAAATGGGATAACTTAAGGAGGTTTCTAATCATAAGAGTGAAGTTGTTCTAGAAGAGACTTCCATAAGAATAGTGCAACAAAAGAAAGTCCAACTACCTGCAAGATGGAACTCAATATAAATGTACAGGATTACATGATTTGAACACCAGTAACAACTGGGGGTTTGACTTCCTGCATGTTTCCATTGTGAATTAACAATGCAACAATCAGACATTTACTTGAACTGTATTATCAATAACAACATGTCATTTTATGGTTTGTGTATTGCTAGAGTTCAGGTAATCTTCCAAACTCTCCAAAGGAAATGCAGTGCATTTGCACAAGCAGCTAACAAGCTGGTGAGTTTGAAAATGTGATTGAAGTGGAATGTGTTAAAAAGGAATGAGGTGGAAAATGACTGGATCACAGTTTAGGCCAGGTCCAGGTCCAAACTTGTCTGGAAAGGCAAAGGTGGCAAACCACAGCAGAGCAAAATCTGAGATGGCTCCTGATGTAAAGAGAGCAAAGAAAACCATCCTCACACATAACCAAGGAGGGAGACAGAGCCCCTCAGGGAACTATCCCAGAACTGGGCTAAGAAGGAGGGAGGCCCCTGCTCACAAAACACTCACCTGCAGGTGAAGCCCACAAGTGCAATCAGGTACCTGAGAGGGAGAACATGAGCTAAAGGCATTGTGAAGTTTGGTTTGCATCTACAAATTAGTATAGGTTTGCAGGCTGAGGGAGAATGGAAGCAAGAGTTTGAACATCTAGATCATTGCTGGTGGCTCTGTATCTTGAGTAACAGCACAGTCACCTAAGCACAAGTGGGGCTTTGAAGAATAAGCACATGATAACTCTGAAAAGGGGTCAATGCCTGTATTTACCTTCAAAATTTACAGCTGAATATTTTTAAATCCTGAAAGTGACCCATTAAGATCCTTCTAGTTCCAGCCCTATTTCTGTGATAAGATTATTTTGACATGTTCTGAAACCTAGAGGCAAGTGACTAAATCTATTTCCATACAATTTAACACCTGGCTGCATTAATCTACATTCCCACCTATAGTATACTTATTATTTTAAATAATAATTTTCAACACTTTTTAAAATATAATTTCTAAGTGAAAGTTGACACAAATCAATATTCTTTTCAGTGTGACATGGAAGGTTGCAGCTACCAAAACCCATATTCAAAGCAGAGATGGAAAAGACAC
>VZUA01083720.1:23023-39162 GCA_013401035.1 Horornis vulcanius
TTTCTCTTTACTATACAGCATTTTGATCCTTCTGTAGGTAATGGAACTTGCTCCTGTATTTTCAGTTATTTAATTTTCTGACTCCTGTGTCTTGCTATTTTCCTTTCCTCCAGATATCAGCCTGTTCTGGAAACCCCCTTGACTTTCAGATTTACCAATATTTATGAAATGGCACTACTGTTCATATCATAACTACAATATGTTGGTTTATATTTATAATGCTGCTAGAATTTATACAGGCCTTTGTAACTGTACCCACATGGGTGTAACAGAAAACTGCTCACCCTCATTTATCTTTGTTTAGTTAAAGCTTCAATTAGACCTTAAAAAACTATCTCATTGATGTTATTTTTTTCAATCAGAAGTGATAATTTAAATATTGACATTTTAGATGACACCAACATGTTTTTGATTTCTGCTATGGTTACAATGTTTTTTTATATCTGAATGTCTGTCTTAATTTTGTTAGGGTTTTGGTGGTGTTGTGTTGTTTTGTTTTTTTTTATTTTGCTGAATCCAGAAGCGTTTCCTTTTATTTCAAAGTATTTCTATGTTTGTAGTAAATTAAACATTAATCTTTCTCTGCAAATGTCAAGTGATATTTAAATGTTTTTCTGGCAGATAAATGATTATTAATATTAATGCAATAAAATCACAGCTCTTTGTCCTTTCTTTGATATTTAAGAAAAAATTAAGAATGTCAAAACAGTTCTGCAAAAAGAGAATTCATTGGTCTACCATCCACTCTTCATTAGCCTGAGAGGTAAAAAATTACTGATCTTGTGAGACAATGTGTTTATAGAATCAGAAAGGGTTGAAAATGAATTACTCTATCAGTGGTAGAGTGTGTATTACTTCAATGTGAAAATGCCTTGTTAAAGTTCATTTTAATTTAAAGCCCCCTTTTGTCATTCAAAAAGCTTTAGCACAATGAAAGAATCTTTGTCACTTTCATAATTAGCCCCTCTTGCACTAAATGAGAATAAAATCTGATCAGAAGTCCATACAGGCAAGGTCATAAATCAAAGAGAAAAGCTCCACAACAGCCCTGTAAGCTGTCCAAAGGCACACACAGCTTGGAATTAAAGCACAGTAGTCAGGATCCACTCCCAGAAACACAGCACAAAAAAAGCCCCAATAATATCTGTTTGACAGGCTAAATTTATCTCCATATTCTGTAGCCCTATAAACACATTTTGCTGTTTAGATACAAAAGCAATTTCAGCACCAAGGAAAATCCAGGAAAGCAAACAGCTGTTAAAGTGCTACTATCGCCGTTTGCCAAGCAAAGTCAAATTAATTTAACTTAATGCTCTCACTTCAAACTGTGGCAGTAAAACAAAAAAAAAAAACCCAAAAAAAAACCCAAAAAAAAAAACCACAAAACAAAACAAAACAAAAAAGCCATATATGATAATTGTAATAAAGAAGGAAAAAAAGTTGTATTAACAGAAAAAAGTCCTTAGGAAATGAAGTTTGATTTTATACACAGGAGTGAGTATGCAGCCCCAGCTCAAATGTAAACTGGATTTTATTCAACTTATTTTCATTTTCAGGTGAAAGTAAAAAGACATTTTGAAAGATGTAATAGAATTCTCAACCTTGGACAGTTATGGAGAGAGTGACAGCACATCACTCTCTCTACTCAGGGATCATCAGAACACCAACAGATATCCAAGCCATCAACATATTATTTTACTCCCCATGTTAACACAAAATGAGGATTTCATCAGAAAATGATGCCTAAAACATGGGGAGAGAGAAGGGCAAGGAGAGGGCAAAGTAGGAAGTTGAAGGGAAGACTGCTATAAAGCGGCAGCCAGCAATGAAAATTTGTATTCTACAACAGATACACCTTTTAGAATTCCATGTATTATGTTAGCATTAAATGCTAATCTTAAAGTTTAATCAGATGAGAGTACTTTTAAAGTAGCTACATCCGTACAAACAGGAACTTGCATGAAAATTCACATTCATGTCTATAAAGTTCACATGTATGTGTAGACATTTGTATATCTCTACCTTCAAATACACTGCTATGTCCATTCAAATTGTGCAACTTTCCTTTATGAGATTTTGGTTTTTTAACAATATTTTCTGTGCAGAACCAAGCTATTAATGTCCTGTCTCTAAATATACAAAAACCAAACTACTTTCAAGGAATGGCTTGTTTGGAGGGTGTGGTTGCTTGCACATCTGTCACATGCTCCTGAAATTTCACATTACAGTAATTATATAATGATCACAAGTAATTTGATTCCACACATTTGGAGACATGTGGAATTGGTCTGCTAAGCAACAGACTGAAGAGCATCAGTGTGACAAAAAAAGAGCACTGCCTTTCTCCAACCTCCTACAATCTCACACTTTAGCTCACTAACATCAAGCTTCTCACATTGGTTCACGTGGCGAGCACTCAAGTTTCCTCCTGGACACAGTCCTCGTGCTTGAGGCACAAAAGAGATGTAATTTCCCTTGTCTCTCAGAAATACAGGTATCTAAAAAGTGCAATTTGCAAACTCTCATACAAGCAAAGCAAGCCTGGGAACTGCGACGAGGGTGTGCAGGTGATTAGAGAAAGAAAATGGATTTAAGATGGATGGGAGGAGAATCTGAGTCAGACATATTATTGAAATTGAACTGCCTAAATCTTTTTCTTATAAGTGAGTATTCCAAAAAGCCAATAAAGCTTTTAAACAAAAAGCAGGCATTTTTTGCTATATAATAAACTAGATTAATTGGCTTTTAAATACAGAAAACTCAAAATGACAAAGCATGAAGGAACAAAAATCAAAACAGAACTCCCTTGCCTACTGTGCTCATGCTATTATTTTTCGCCTTTATCTGAATCTCACAAAATGTGGAGGGAACTATGATTTTAAAGCCAATCACATCACATACTCACTTTTTCTGCTCTTCTAATAATTCTTTGATATCCAGAAGTTTCTAGCCTACCAAGACGCCCACTTCAGCTTGATTTAGGATTCCAATTAAGTGGATTAAAATTAAATTTTCTTTTATTTGACTGTATCTCCAATTTTTTCTCACTGGGTTTGTGTTTGGTAGGAACATATTTTTCCAAAAAGAAAGAAAAAAATTCTAAAAAAAGGAAATCTGTAGATTTTCAAAATAGATAAAATTTTCTCATCAATTATTTTATGAACCCAGAAAACAAATCAGTATTTCTAAAGCAATTCGTATTTAAAAAACCTTAGAGTGATTGTTGAGCTGTATTATTGTGTCTCATGGGCATGAAGTTACCTTGATCAATTACACAGATCCAATGTTGCTTTTGGCTCTTCAAAGGCAGGGACATACACACACTTTGCAGTACTATTTTTATTCAAGACAAGGCTGAATTTCTAAAGAGGGATGCCAATTTACCTCTACATAAGAATTTAAAGAAATATCAAAACTTTTCAGTTAAAAATAACTACAAAACATGCTACTTTTTACTTCTTCAGAGCATAATGCACATTAACTATGAGATAATATATCCATGGCTAATTCCAATTTTCAGTTTTAATCCATATGTATGTGCTTTACAACACATTCATTCATTATAACTCACAAAAAAATCCTTTTTCTTATTAAATGCATTGCAAAGTTCTAATACATTATGAAACACTGGACAAGGACTTACATAACAAAACAATTGTCACCTTAAGAAGCAAGTAATTATTTGTGGTTCCTAATTTTAATAATATTCTAGTACTTTAACCTCAATAACCTGTATTTCTCTAGTTTATTGACTTGGAAGTAAAAAATCAGATATTTAATGTGTTAGTAGAAAAAAATGTACATGTTACTAGCCATAGTGAAAAACTTTTAAATGAAGAAGTTAACAAATGTCACTAGCTTTATCCAAACAGACCTGCTTTTCCAAAAGCCAGCCTTCAAAACCAGGAACTTTTATAAAGTCTGTCTATTCATTTTCATATTTTTACCACACTGACAGGAAAACATCACCTCTGTGACTGAAAGATGACTTTCTGTCACACTGCTGATGTGAAAGGCAGTCAGCAACAGCAGGACCTTTGGCTTTAGAACATCCCAGACTCACAAGAAACATGGCAGTCCCACTGTCCCCCTCTAAAGATGGAAATGGTTTATACTTGGGGAATTACAATTAGGATTTAAAAGACTTCCAACTCCAAACAAGTGAGCAGCTTCTTATAATTACTAGGACAACAGGAATGTTGTAAATATCAATTTATAAACTCTTTTACAAATATAAATAGGGGATATCAGGAAACCTAAAGGGCTAACAGCTATATTTTCATTTTAAAAAATCACAAGTTTTTCTTGTCAGCAAAGTGATTTTTTTAAAGCTCATATAAAACTTCACCTGCAAAAATCAGTTCTGTACACGCTGAGGGATTTGGCCTCAGTGTACAGAACCAGGGATCCCAGAGTCACATGGATATTTGTGTCTCTTTTTTCCCCTTTCTCTCATTATTTTTGCATTTGCTGCTCATCAAGGCCTAGAGCACCCTGGAATGGAACCCACACCTCCAGACCAGCACGCTGCAGTGCAAGGGTGTGGTCCAAGGTGGCCCCACCCGTGTGTGTCACCACGGGGCAGTGACACTGCCCGCTGCTCTCACATTGCACACAGCCTCCACCTTCCTCTGCAAGTCATCTGACATCAAACCACACCAGGAAAATTCCTTTGGACTGCATATTAAGTGGCCAACACTGAATTTTCTCCACATTTTCTAGTTCATACCCTATAGAATTTTATTTAGTTAAAATATAGTAGCCTATATTGGCTCTCACTATGAAGCCATGTAGATAAAAAAGACCAAATAACAATTATCAAATTACAATAATACAACTTTCTGGATTCAGCATTCTTCCTCTCTCAGAAGAACCAACAATTTAACATATGTCTTCCAGTTATTATTATCAGTTAGCAAAGCTTGTTACAGTACTGTCAAAGAACACAATATTGCTTTTCTCCACATCTAGGTTAAATCAACCAAAACTGAATAGGTTGCAAAAGATAATGCTTGTTCTCCCTCCTCTTTCTTTACTCAGCTGGTTCATTCTTCATTAGTCTGAGTCAGAAGAGATAACCTAACACAATTTTTCCAACAATATTTAAGTTTCCTGTACTGCTGAAATAATACCAGTTATTGTTCCATTCTATCTGAAATAGTATCTATTATTCCTAGTATCTGTTGAAGCATGGCAGACTATAAAATAGCATCCCTACAAAGGCAAGTCCATCTTATCCACCGTGATTCAGGATGACACACACTTTGTTCAGTTTTAAAGAGTAATCAAAGGTGTGGGCTTAAATCCAATTAGTGTGCTTCAAAGAAGATAATGTCAAAATGCTTCAAATGGTGATTCTACTGTGTAACACTGAAGCTCTGAACTTCAGGGAGCCTCAGATTTCTGGAACTCTAAAATGAAAACAAAAGTACCTTGTAAAGCACACAGTGATCTCCTGCAGTAAAGGACTATAAGCATAAGTTTTTATTAACTAGGCTAACATTCTAAATAGAAAATAATATCAGAGGTTTTGGAAGTCATGTATTCACATCCTAAGAAGTATCTAGATGTCATTGTGACACTGCAGATATATGGGACAGACACTTTTAATTGAAGTCCTCATAATTACTGAGAATGTTCTCTTCCTGCCATCTAATCAGTTCTGACTCCTCTGGCATTCAGTCTCACTGACCTTAGGTTATTGAGTGACAGAGCATTTGCCCACTTGCCACATGACTATTCATTCACAGAAAGTTCCACAAGGTTATGGTCTGACCCAAAACCAACAGAAATTGTAGTTACACAGTAATTTTTCTACTGACTTCTGGCCTGGACCAGGCACTGAAGATCTGGCATCTGTGAACACAGATCCCCCATGCCAGAGAAAATATTTAGAGTGCAAAGCTGAAGTTGGAGTTTTGGGCAAGAAACATTTCATGTCCAAAAGAGCATGAGGACAGAATAAGGACAAATAATAACCAAACATCAGGACAATAGCTCTGGATCCCAGTTCCTTTAAATGTTAAATATATACAAATATAAATTAAAACATTTAAAAAGAAAATAAAAGGAAGTATCTTGGAAAGACAGATTTACGAAAATCTTTCAAGGAGGGATACTGGTAGAGGAAATCGTGAAAATGGGAAACCTTGACTAAAATAAAATGGACAAAATTTTTACTGCTGAAAATGAAATGCAAATATGAGGGAAGGAAATAAATTGATCACTAAATCCAAAAGGATAAAGAAGACCACATAGACAGGAATGATGGAAAACAAAACAAATGCTAATGGCAGAATGATAACATGGACTCCTAGAGGCGATAATAGCAAGGTTTAATTTGATACAGCAGTTAAGGTACAGGTTCAAGAAGTGAGGCTCAACATTCTCTCAACAGACAAAAGATACTTTAGCAATAGCATTTATACAAATGCAGAGAGCAAAGAGAAATAACAGGAGGATGGCATTGAGATAATCAAGCAAGAGGATGAGAAGTGTCTGGGATGAGCAAGTATCATCAAGGGACACCAAAAATACACGCAGTAATAACCAGAAGTCAAGTTCCAAATTGCTATCAGCTTT
Source organism: Horornis vulcanius (assembly GCA_013401035.1). Taxonomy (NCBI): domain Eukaryota; kingdom Metazoa; phylum Chordata; class Aves; order Passeriformes; family Scotocercidae; genus Horornis; species Horornis vulcanius. The sequence goes on from VZUA01083720.1 coordinate 29,606, forward strand.
TATTTTTCAGACCAAATCATAGATTAATTATAACATTGCTGCCCTATTCCTTGTCTTTACTTTTAGTAAGGAGAACATCTGCAATCTGGCACCCCAGCAAGCTCAGGCACAAAGCTCCGGTATTCTGACAGCAATGGATCTGTAAAGCACAAAACTCCAGAGTGAACTCACCCTCTCAGTATTCATCCAATCTCAAGACATTTTGGGCTGTGCTAACACTGCTGAACAATCAAATTTAACTGTGCCTACACAAGTGGCCATCAGCCCAGTGCAGGTACGTGGGCAGTTTTATGTTGTATTGAAGTTGTTTCATTATACAATTTAACAGTAATATGAAATATATATGTAAAGTCTTACATAATTGGATCCTAATATAATAAAAACTGCAAGTAAGGAAGACCAAAAAGGAACACAAGTGTCAAAAAAATTCTTAGTCAATCATTCAAAAAGCTCACTGTGAACATAATTTCTTAAGCTGACCACCAAAATGCTAAAAGGAAAAAGAAAAAACCCTAGATGTATTATTCCTCAGCTCTCCATATTTTATATTGCATTCATGATAAAGGCTTAAAAGTTTTTCACATCAGAAATATGACATTCACTTACAATCTTAAAAAAGGCTACTAAAAATGAATTATTCATAACATCGTACAGTAGCAACAATAAGCATTCAAACCGATTTTTTTTAAAAAACAGAATAAATTATCCTTCTTATGAAAAAGCTACAGTTCCAGATGAGAGGAGAAGAGATGTGATTCTACCAGAAACTGTTAGAATATAATAATTACCCTTAATATATTATGGTAATTTACCTTCACATTATGTTATTGTAGTAGATACTGGAATTCCAGTAGCTGTCTAAAGAACACCCAGTGATAATTTATGGTTTGTTCCCAGTTTGTTTTCAGAAATACAAACACTAAATCAAAATTAGCATGCTAAAGGCTGAACCTAGAAGGCAATTAGGTTACTAAATAGCATCGATAAATGCAAAATGAAGCTCTGCATGTATCCAAAATAATGTGCTTCCCACCTAATAACTTGTATCCAAATTCCTGTTAGGCTAAGCAGAAAATTCTAAAATATTCTCTCCTGAAATCAGATAGTATCTATCCAAGAATAAAAAATACTTTTTGTTTATGAAACACCTCTTCTGAAGTATGTTTTCCAGCCAGTATTCTTTCAAAGTACAGACCACTGTTTATTTCACAGCGTTTTGTCTCTTCTTGCATTAGAGTGGCAGCTCAAACAAGCAAAGATCTTAATTTGGCTTGTTAACTTTGGAACAGCAGGCAGTTGAGAATTTTTAAGTGATTTAAAGAAGAACAGAATCTATCTGAAGTGCATTCTAATTTCAGGGCAAAAAAAAGAGAAAGTGTTAATCTTGTAAGTGATCTCTTAGGGATTTCTGGAGATTGTCTAGTCCTGGAAGAGGGTCAGCATGAGGAGGCTGCTCTGAACTGCACCTGCCCAGGATTTGAACACCTCTGTGGATGGAGATTCCACAGCCCCTCTGGGCAGCCTGTGCCAGCATCTTCAGCCCACCGGGGAAAAAAAATCAAACATGAGCACAAAAAGGATAGGATTTACGAGGGAAGGGTGAGGGAGCTGGGCCTGTTCACCCCTGGGAAGAGATGACTGAGAGGGGCCCTCCTCCCTGCCTGTCAGTGTCTGCAGGGAGGGATCAGAGCAAGGAGCAGGCTCTGCTCGGCGGCGCCCAGCAATGGCAGCAGAGGAACAGCAGAAACAGATGCACAGGAAATTCTACCCGGACATGAGGAAGAATTTTCTTGTGCAGTGACTGAGCACTGGAACAGGATGCCCAGACAGGGTGTGGAATCTCCTTCACAGGAAATATTCCGGAACTGTGTGCACACAACACTGTGCCATGTGCTTGAGCAGGAAGGTGGGACAAGGTGACCCACTGTGGTGCCTTCCAACCATCCTGTGATTCTGTGAAAGGTATTCCTGTATCTGGGGCTGGGAAGGAAGTCCAAGGAACATCCTTCTCCCAGCTGGTGCTGCCTGAGCCCTGTCCTGAGCCATGAGCAGCACCACATGTTGTGGTCACACAGTGACAGAGAAGCAGCAGCTCAGCACTGCTGTGCCCACGGCCAGTGGCCCTTCCAGGGTGAGGGCTCACGTGAACATTTCAAGTGGTTCTTCTCTGCTTTAGTCCCTTTCCTTCTGTTCCCCCCAATCTTTATAGCATCCCTATTTGATCAAATCTAGTAGACATAGTACAAGATATGAAATTTCCTACATTTCAGTCTGAATTTGGCTCACATGGATCTGATGCAAAGCACTCTTAATGTTTCTCAGCCATTTTGCACTCATTTCACACAGTTGAAATTCACCACAAAAGGCACTAGGCAGTCAAGAACCAGGCCTTTTGTGTTCTTATCTACTGCAAAACAGGGATAATATTACAGGTCCCAGAACTAACCGAACAAAATACCACTATTTAGTCAAGCAGAATATTTCAATGTTCTCCCAAGATGAAAATAAAGCCTTTCCAATACCTCTTAGCTCCAAAAATATTTACTGTTCTGATGCCACTTTCTCTTTTATTCTGAGTACAGCCACTCCTTGTGATAGTACATATAGCACCACCTGCATAAGCAGAGTAAAGAACACTTCAATTTCTTCTAGTTCTGAAGGGCTCTGATTTCAAAAGACAGAGGCTAAGCATATAAACAGGACAGTGAAGGCAGAGTACTACTTTCAGGATATAGCATTCCTGGCAAAATAAACAATACCAAAATTTCTCCACTGGCACTGCTCTACACTGTATTTTCCCTGGGTTTGAGAACCCTGCAAGATAAAATTTGGGAAGGGTGGTTTGCAGCTCTTTCAAAGGCTCAAAATCAGATAAAAACCCAAGGTACAGTTAATGTCTGCACTGTGCCCATCAGAAGAGATTGACCTGGACCTACCAATCACTCAAAACTAACACGATTCTCTATTTTAAGAAGCAATTATTCAAAGCAATTATTTCCTTAGTCAGTAACTGAGGCAGAGGTCACCTGTTATTCTATAGAGTAACCACAGATTTATTCAAATCCAGGGACTGTATATGAGAAGAATCTTGCATCTCCTCATTAGTGACTTCCAATGGTGTTAAAAAATCTTTAGGTACAGCACAAACTCATCCAGACATTTTTCCTTCATACTTTTCAACTGTCCCAGGCTTCCATTGTGTCACTATATATACATACCTCTATGCATTCCTGAATGATTAACTGATGCCACATTCATGTTCATATTAACATGTGCAGTTTGAAATAAACACAGCTGCATTTATGTCAATGATTTTATATTCAAATATATCTGATTATGCTGAAATAAACACAGCTGCATTTATTTCAGTGATTGTACATTCAGATAAGGATATTTGTTCAGTGTAATGTAATGTTCCTTCACACTGGCAGGGACATTGCTATTCTTTCTTGTATTTCCCTCTATCATTTTTCCAGATGGAAAATTTTGAGCAGAGCCAGAAAAATGGAAACTGGGAAATTTATCTCAGAACCTGACATGTAGGAAAATCCTTTTGCTTATTCTCAAAAATTACTTAGCCATCTTTATATAAAGTATCTTTGTTGTTGAGGGTCTTTTTTAATTCCTTCTCTGTCAGAGAAGAAGCTTACAAAACTCCCATGAAAACTTTTAAATCTGATGGAAATCTGAGTACCAGGAATGTGCAAAATCTTAAGAATGAATCTGCATCAGGCCTGTTTCTGGACAACACTACCTTCAACCACTGTGCTAAGAAAACAGTTTGAATGGAAACAAAAACTGTTAAGGTTTTCCTTCCTATTATTTGATCAAAGTATAGTTTTGCATGATGTTAATTTTGGCCTGCCACTATGATCTCTAATCTGTTTTTAGAAAATAATAGAATATTATTAAATGTGCTAACAGTGATTAACCATTTAATCAGATGTATCAGGTGAGATCAAGGTCCAGCTTTGGTAACTGCCAGAATGGATCCCCAAGAAGAGCACAAGAAAAAACCCAATCATTTGGGACCCTCCCAGTATAATTCCCTAATTTACAATGTTTACAGTTTATGAACCTTCAGAGCCAAAAATGGTGTCAGTGTTTAGTAGCTCTCAACTGATTTCTCTTTCTTGAGCTTGTCAGTTGCTTTTTTTTTTTTCTGTTGAAAGCATGACACATGTCAAGTTTTAGCAGCCACAAGGTCCTGCAGGAAGAAGTTCCACAGCTTAATTAAACGACATGTAAGGAACCATTCTCTCTTGTTTGCTTTCAACATATTAACTGCTAGTTTCATTTGATGGCCCTTAGTTTTAGTACAAAGAGAACAGACAGGGAAACACTAATATTTTAACTAGAAATCATGATTTTACAGAACTTTAATATATTATTCCTCAGTTGCCTTTTTTCCAGACTAGGGATCTATACTGTATTTAGTTTTTTCTTACACTGAGGCTGTTGAAAATTTGCTGTGAGTTTACAATATCTGATCAAAGGCATTTCTGCTTTGGTTTCCAGTTGCTTATTCTGGTCACTTTTGGGTCAGTCAAAGAGCAAATCAACACTTGTGCTTTAATACCAACAGAGGAGATGCAAACACGTGGTAAGGGGGAGGAAAGGATAGATACTGAAGTAGGTAGTGTGAGAATCAGATGGTAAACTGACTGTGAAAATCATAATCGGCACAACAACTGCAATTAACATCCTAATTCTTTACTCTCGTTGTTACAGTAATACTTCCTGCATTTTCATTAGTTCCATAGGTCATTAGTATCTATTTCCCACAAGTTTTGCTATCTGACTAATGCCATATGTGTTGGCTGGTATCACATTGACACCAAGCACTCCCCATTTGTAAAAATGTCTTCCATACTATATCTGTTTAGATATTTAAAAGGTTAATGTTTAGTTCCATTTGCAATGCTGATCTAGCAAGAAAGAAATTCATTTGGCATTACAGCAGTAACATCAATTTCCCATGTAACTTTAGTAATGCATTTACTGGAAAGAGATTAATATCAATTCCATAAATCATTCACGTGCTTTTTCCGGAGTTTGAGACATCTGAGTAATGTCATATATGTTAACTGATAGCACTTTGTGCATGCTACATCCATTAATCTATGTCTAGTGTCATCATTAAAACACACAAAAAATTAAAATCAATCTTTTTCTCTTACTTTTTTTCTGACTTTTAACTTGCAGTAGTCCAAAGGTATTGATACTCTGATACCCTGCTCTGAACTGGGAACAGACATGTTCAGAAACGGGAAACATTTGCTAAATTATCCCTACTGGCAGCAATAACCACTTCATGTCTTCCTGTGAAATGTGGCATAAACTACTGTCAAAAATAAGGAAATAACTAAAATGTTTCATTAATCAGACACACCTTGGAGCCTCAAAGGCAGGCTGAAAACAGACATCATTTACTGAAAAAAACACAGTGACTTTCATTCCTTTGTTTCTACTTTAGAGATGAGCATCCTTGTCGAAGTGAAAGCCAAAACAGTTTCACCTGACTAAGTGATTCTAGATATACATGAGGGATTATAATACAGGAAATTTGGAATATCAACTACTTTTTGCTCCAAAACACAGTTCTGCCTACTACTCAAGGTGTTTGCACTGGAAGTATCCTTACACAACTTTTGCACTTTCTATTTCTACTGATGTGCCATTAAGACACTTGCCTGTATTACTTTATTCCTGCTCCAGGATATCATCACAGTGCTACTGAAATCAAGGGGAAGAAGGGGTTTTCTGTCCATTTAAACATAAACAGAGGGTCAGATAGTTTAATAATTTTGGAAGCACATTACAATTTCTATGTTGGATGTAAGAATACAACTGTTTCCTCGGCTGGATTTCAGTTCTTCTTTGAACATGATACTTAACAGTACCATCATCTGTGTTGTCTTAGTTTTCATTTTTAAACTTTTTACAAACAAATATATCCATTTCAGAAAATGCTTTGCAAATCAAATTTTACAATATTTTACTAATCACAGCAAAGATTAATCACCCCTAATTTTAGCTGTCTAAAGTTACATGTCAATTCTTGACAACTGGGACACAAGCACCCCCAAAGGGCAATCCATCCTATATTATCTGTGCTTTTGTTCAGAAGATATCTTTCATGGTAAAGCTCAATGGCCTATTTCACGCCTGTAAGTGGTTACAATGAGATCAGCGGAATTACAATCACTTATTGCAATTTTGAGTGTTGTGCAAAGTGTTTTATAAGTACATTATCCTATTTTTGAAATATAGAAAGATATTTAAAACCTTAACAAAAATGATACGAGGGTACTTCTCAGTCATATGAGATCTCTCAATATATTGTAAGTTTTAACTTTTTCCAACTGATTAATATCATTTGCAATCCATCAGCAGTGAATTTTTTATCAGGTTTCTAATGCAAAATATTTTACAAACCTGCTGTAGGAAAAGACAAACTAATGTTTGTGAATCATTTTCATTGCAAGGTGGTGGTACAGCAGTTAACATAATTTGAGGCTTACAGTAATTGAGATTGAATCTAAAATTTTACAAAACTTTAATTACAACCTTTTGAACATAAACCACAATACAGAAATTACCCAATCATAACATTTTTTCATAAAAAAATAAGAATTCATCCAAAGGATAGAAGATTTAATGACTCTTGGCGGAGTTCCACTTTTTGGTTGAAATGAGAATAAAAGCAGACAGCAGCTTCATTTCTAATTTCAAGAAACACAGTATTTTTTAACAGTTAAACAGCATTATATTTGACTAACAAGCCAAAATATATATTTTCAAAGCCTTATTAAAAGCCCCTGTATTTAACAGTGTGAATGCTGAGATTTACGAACCTCTGTGAGCCAACACTGCTCCTTCAATTCTCAAAAGTAATTATAAAACAAGTAATTTGAGCCACAAGCAGCAGAAACTGTCAAGCTTGGGGTTTTTAACCATCCTCACAACACATCACAGTCTGCAGCCTGACTGCAGCTCCCTGCCATGTTCCCTGGGACAGCCCAGGCCAGCAGAAGGACTGGGGTGCACAGCCCAGAGCCACCAATCAACACAGCCCTGGGGACTGGCAACCCAGTGACACCAGGCAAAAGGAACAACGTTTGAACTTCCCCAGCATTTTTCTGCAGCAAAGCCACACCTGGCAGTGTCAGCCCAAGGTTTTCATCTGCCAGATCTCTTCATGGTGAGCCCAGGGAGGCAAACAGGGAACAACCAGAGCCCTCCTCGGAATCGCTCTCTGATGGAGCCAGGAAGGCAACTTGTGGCTACACCCAGCAAACAGCCTTTGCACAATGAGAAAAAAAGAAGGGTTCTTTTTAAGGTCTGAGTCATTTGGTTTATGTTTTCTTTGTTCACTTTGCAAAATACATAAAAAATGATTCTTATGTATCATGTCAAGTTAACTAAAAACTTGTGACCTCATGCAGAAGCAAGGCTACTGCAGATATGTAAGTTCCCAGAAAAAAACTGGCTTCCAGCACTGGAGGTAACATCTCCAAAAACATCTCTTACAGCTAAAATGACTCAGCAGATAAAACTGCTCATAGCCACAATATAGAATAGGCTGCTGACTTAATGGATGCCATCAGAAATCACAAGCATTAAAGCAACACAAGACAGTAGGGGCAGCTGGCTACACTAAACTTTGAAGTTCTTTAGATAAAATGTCTGAAATACAAACTCTCCTTGAGTATGAAATGACAGATTCCCTGAAGAACATGTTCATATCAAAATCTGGGCCTTCCTCAATCAGGAATGAGTTCTTTGCATAGCAGAAATGGATACATCCTTTTACTCAGAGCATTCTATTCTGCAAAATTCCCATTTTGACAGAACAGTAGGTAGAATGAGAGGTGAACATTTGTACAGCTGTTCATTGCTACTAAACTGAAGCTGTGTCAGTAATTTAATGCATAAATGAATATTAGGAAACAGAATTACAAGTGACCAAATGTATAAATGTTAGACGTGGCATTTATTTCCTTTAAATTCATACTGTGCATAGGTAGCTGTGCTTCCATTCTTCCCTCAAACTAACTCATGTTTCTTGTGAAAACTGAAATCATCCAAAAAGTATGGTGTGGTATGCAAGAAAGCTGAATTTTCATCAGTTTCTTTTATGTTAATGATAAATCAATGTAAAAAGTTTCTTTTGGCTGTGTATGTTCTTAAATATTAATTAAGATAAGAAGGAAGATTCCAAGAACAACACTAGCTTGAACTATGGGAAACACAAATTCCTGACATACGTGCAAGTTGATAATTCTCCCTCTTCTTTACTCCTCTGTCAGTTATTAATATGATAAAGGGCTCAGGCACCATTCTTCATTTTCAGTAATTGCATTTATTTTACAGCAATGATTTTCTTCCCTAGTAATAGATTCATTAAGGGTAAGTAAAGTGCAAGCCAGAAGCTGGTTTAGCTCCTTCTGAAAAGGACCTGGATAGTATAAAGAGTTCACAAGTTTTATAGAAGTCAACAGTTCCATGCCATTGTGAAAAAGATTGGACTGTCACATTGCAGAAGTAAATAGATTGCAAGGCATGTCATGTAATAAACTCTACACAGGATTGGCACCAGCTTATCTGAGTATCATGCTCACCTTGGACCACTGCCAATCAAGAAAGGCACAAAACAGCTGGAGATAGGCCAGAGGAAATAAAGAATGAGAGAAAATTTAGAAAATGTGAACACTAAGGAACCATTGAAAAAAATAGCAGCTATTTAACCTGAGGAGGGAAAGGCCAAGGAAAGATATGATAGCAGCTTTCCATTAAGTCAAAGAAGAAAGGAATAATCTGCTTCCTGTGCCTATAGGACTGGACAGGAATTAATGCCTTTTTGGTAAGAACATTTCTACATAGAAAGAAAATGTTTCTTCTATTGAGCAAATTGCAGTGTTAGAATGGATTGCAGCTTTCTCATTGAAACTCACTGAAAGTCTCTGAAAAAGATAAACATCTGTCAGGAATGGCAAAAATAGTTTATTTTTCCTCTCAAAAACAAAGTGGGTTAAAAAGAAATCCCAATGCCCAATTCTATTTTTTATGATATTTTGAAAGCATAGCACTTCAAAACAGCAAGCTGGACATTGGTTTTCAGGCTACATAAAAACACATCTCTGTCCCCAAAAAAAATCATACTTTTCAATGCTATTTAACACAATAATGATAGCAATTAGAAAAATGAAACCACATTAAATAGCATCTCTACTGTATGTATTAATCTTTCTCCTGATTTCTACAAGTTTAATACCCTTTCTCTATTCCGAAATCTGTTTACTTCCATTTCTACAGTATAAAATACAACCATTGAAAAATAGGTCTGGTAGGAAACCTTCAGTTCTATCAACCAGACCTTTCAAGAAAATAGAGAATGCAGTCAAAGAAAGAAAATCCAATTATGGAATTACATTTAACACAACTTCNCTCCTTTCTCCCTGCCCTGTCCCCACAGACCTTGGGAAATTGTCTTTCTCCACCTTTTATAGGCCCCCTTTACATACTGAGAGGCCACAAAAGGGTCTCCTCAGAGC
>VZUA01083724.1:0-25994 GCA_013401035.1 Horornis vulcanius
CCAGCTGCTGGGGAGCTTCCCTGGGGTGTCAACAAAACATGAGGGGAAGGGGAAGGAACTGCTGATCCCAGTGTCAGTCCCTTGTGTTGGCTCTCCAGATGGAGGCAGGGCAATTCCACAGGGGACAAGAAGCCTTGCATTTTGACTTCCCTGTTTCACTTTGGTTTAAGTGCAAATACACTCCAAGGACTTTGATTCCTCTGGATCCTGCTCTCTTGGAGTCTCTCCTGGAGGATCCTGTGGCTCTCCCTGAGCAGTGTCCAGCTGTGAGACAGGAGAGGGCGGGAGGGGTAAATTTGTGGTTGATCTTTTCCATGTGCTGACCTGGACAAGCCCCAGGTGAAGGACTATTGGGGTGAGGATGGGGTACCTTGAAGCCAGCCCTTCCCACTGCCCTTGGCATGTCTGGTCTGGAAGGAGTGGGCTGCTGCTGGTCCAGGAGAAATCCCCAGACTCCCCACGTCCCCAAAAGCAGGCTGAATCCCAGGAACCTTTGCTTCTGTGGGGTCCTGCCTGCTCTTTCCTGCACTGAGACCAGGAGGGGGAAGAAGTGGAAAAGGATTGCTGTAAACAGAAATAAAAGAGTGACAGAAGAAGGGATGAGGTAATAGCAGCATCAGTGCTAATGGATATTACACTTCCCTCCGTGACCTCAGCTGCAGGGACATGATTTAGAGGCCTCGGTTAGAAAGGCAAGCAGGAAATGAAGCAATGCTCTGAGATATGGTATCTTTGGATAAATAGCTGCAGGAGGAAGGTGACCAGAGGTGGCCATTATTTGCCAATATTTTCTTCCCAGTCCAAAATGATATTGCTGTTTTGCTAAAGCCAGAGCCTTCAAGGCTTTGGAACCTCTGAAGCTGTCCTACTATGAACTGGCAGCCATGGTCCAGGTAAAAGCACTGTAGAGATGGCAAGAGGTGTTGATCAGGTTCAAACCATCCTAAACATGCCATGAAAGGACCCAGGTGAAGCAAGGGCAGGAATTTGAAGGTTTGTGTCATTTTCCCCCGATGTATCTAGGAGAAGGGCTGAGGATCAGCATGGACAAATCCATCTCCTACTACATTGAGGGAGGGAAGCAAGCTCTGAAACAGGCAAAGGAGGATGAACATGGCCTAATCTTTTTTTTTGTTGTTGTTGTTTTCCTCCAGGAATGCTCAAATAACTCGATCCCAGGGGACCAGTTTCCTCTGCTACTGAACTTCTGAGCCCAGTCTTCCCCCCCAGAACTCCTTGTGTGAACCATCATGAGCAGGCCTGTCAGGCAGTCTGTCCTGCCCTGTGAGATTCCCCATGCCACCCCTCTAGGCAGCCAGGAATCCATCATGTTTGCATTCCACCAGCATCCTTCAGCTCCCCACAGCCAGGCGCCAAAACCAGGAGATTTCTGCAAATATTAACATTTCTGGCTGCCACTTGTTTGCCTGTTTACACTGAGCTGTGCATGACACCTCTCTGATACTCCACACGCAGCATGGGCTTGGCCAGAACAGCTTTGTCCTCTCAGCCTTCCCTGTGATGGGTTGTGTGTCAGTCCCCAGCCCACCCTCTGGTCACTGCATACAGGATGCCCAGAATGCTCTTCTCCTTCACTTGGATCTCTGGTTCAGGGTGCTGAGTATTCATAGATGTGCTAAGCTGCCCCTTCAGTGCCTGAAGCATTTGCTTCAGGTTTTGATTTTTAATGTTTTTTTAGGTTTCTGACCTCAGCTCTCTGTAGGAGGGGTGTGGGAAAGGTCTTCATGGCCTCTTCTTACAAAAACAGTCTGGGAAGGCTTGGCTGCTCAGGATGCTGGAGTCCTGTCCATTAGCATCCACATTCCAGGACCAGGACACAGTAGCCATGAAATCCACACCTCTGGTCACATCACATACCCAGATTGCTTTCTCCTGGCTGGGCTGAGGCTGTTTGCTATGTTCATTACTTGCATTAGAGACATCTACAGAGCCCAGTTCTCTCCCTGATGTCACATAGGAAAGCCTTCAGTCCATTCAGTGGAAACAGAGATAATTCATTTACCATCACAAAGACTTCAAAAGCCAAGGGACATTTCTGTGGAAGACTTCACAAGAACAGTATTTCTCAGTCAAGCATTTCACGCACAGCACAGGTTATTGGGCAGAAATGTCCCCCCTCGCTATTTATTTTGCACTTTGCTATCTGAGAAAGATGCAGATGTGCTCCAAAATCTCGTTCATTTTGGAGAAACTCAGACTCCACACTGCCTGCAGCTCAGCAGTCTCAGCCTGGAGGCACCTCCTGTGCTCCCAAGAGAGAGGATTTAAAAGCAGCTCTTTACAACCTGGCTCTACTTCTCTCTCTTCTACTTTCTTACAGCCACGCACTGAAAGCTGGAGCCTGAGAATCACCAAAGTGGTCACCAGAAACAAAATGAAAGAAATTCAGTTGCCATTGAACAAGACAACCATCTCCCTTAAAGAAAATAATTAAAGTGGCTGTACCTGTGTTAAAAAATCTGAAAGATCTTCAAAGAGATTTTCCTTTTGGAGCTGTCACCATAACAACGAATGTTTGCAAAGGGTGCAGTGGGGAGGGAGCAGGGAGAGGTGTGCCCTTGGTAAGCACAGAGTGTCCTGCCTGGCCACGCAGCTGATGACTGCAGGCAATGCCAAGGATTAGGGGCAGGTCAAACCAGTGTAGCCCTGGGAATGCTGCACAAACCCGAGCTGTTCCCAGTGTCTGTACTGGTGAGGTTGTGGCAGTGCTTGGTTGGGCAGCTCACTGCCCAACTCAAACGCTGTGTCAGAGCTGCCCTGAACAGTCCTGGGCCAGGGCTGCCACAGGAGCCAGGCTGAAGGCAAGGCCAGGGGCAGGGGGTGGCCTTCAGGAGGCTGCAGCTCCTGCCTCTGGTTTTGGCAGTACAGTAAATACTGAGAGTGATGATCTTACCACAGGGATGAATTGATCTTTTTTCAGAGTCCTGCCCTTTGCTTCCTATCCAAAGCTCACAAACTGATTTATTTGTAATAGGAAATGAGGAGGCTCCATCCTACTCCTTTTTCAGGCCAGTAAGCTGGGATACTGCCTTGCCCAGAACAGTTGTCAAAAGAGGGAATAACCCATCCTGGAGACACAGCACCAGGGCCCCTGCTACCTTTCCCCTTTCTCCAGATACCTTTCCCCTTTCTCCAGCTACCTGGGCTGGCTGTGCTCCTCTGCTTTACTCTGCAAAATAACAGTGCACACTCTCTGGTCCTGCATCTTATGCCCAGAGTGAATGTCACCCTGAAGGAGCATGGTTTTCCCCATGGGAAGCTGAGCACTGCAAGCTGCACCATTCGAAGGCACTGAGTGCTCCCAGAGGTAATGCTGTGCAAAGCCGCATTTCCCCTGATACCTTAAATATCTTAAATGCCTGGGGAGAAGTAAGTCTCTTCTCTCTTCAGCACAAAATGGCTTTCAAAGTAGATTTGCAGACTCCAGACTCACCTCCCTCGTGTCTGGTGTGAGCTCTTCAGCGAAGGCAGAGAGGAAACTGCTCATGGAATAATGAATTGCAGGCACGCGCTCCCCTGAGCAGTTGTTTGGAAAGTGTCCCATATGCCTTGTGCCAAATCTGCTGGCCAGGGAAGCTCAGTGGTATTAGCATGTTCCAGCTAATTAGGGCTGTGAGTCGTCCTTTTCATCGCCTGAAGAGCTGAGAGAAGGACAAACCCAGAGCACTGCCTTTATAAGGCTTTGTGCTTTCCAGCAAGGTCTCTGCTCAGCTCTTGCGTGCTCTGCTCATACCCTGGGGACAAAGCTCTTCCCCACGGAGCACTCGGTGTCATACCTATCTCTCAGTGTCAGACGCTGCCTTGTGAGTCATTTTTCTGGGGAACACGGAGCCAAATCGATTTTCAGCCAAATCCCTGGGTTTATCTCAGGAGTGGATCTGAGCCTCCTGTGCTCAGACACTGCTGCCAGCCCAGCACTGCTGCGCTGAGCAGGGCATGGGTAACCTGTTCCCTGCCCACAGCTGATGTGGGTCCCCACAGGACCAGAAAAGATAGGATGAGGCAGTGAAGGAGCAGACATGATCCTGCTGCTGCTACAGTGGTGCTGAGCACTGGATCCCAGCTCCTGGATACCTGGTGCCTTTTGGCAACACCCAGCCCATAGAAGACAAGTCATGCTCTGAATTTTCCAGCCACTTGCATCACTTTCAGTCTTGACACTTTGGAAGAGTTTAGGCTGGGGCTGCCATCAGCCCATCCAGCTCTGCCTGCTCTCATCACACAATCCAGCATTTATAGTGCTGTTTGTCATCTCAGAAGTGACAGCTTGGGCAAAAATTTCTTTGTGGGACTGTGAAGCAGGAATATCCAGTGTGGGAGAGCAAGACCCTGATGACAGAAGACGTTGCCTAAATGAGATGGGCAACTTAGAAAGAAATCCCATAGGGCAAAGTGGGAAAGCAGCTGCCACTGCTGCACATCCAAACGCCAGGTCCTCAGCTCCAGGGGTGAGTTTGCCAGAGTGAAGCATTTTTATCACCTTTTTTATGTACAGAGAACTGAGATACATCAAATGATTTGCCCAAAGGCAGACAGGGAGTCTGTGATAGATGGGGAAAACATGTTCCAACCCAAAAACTCATCCATGTTTCTATTTTACCAGACAACTGCTGGTCTACATCATATCGTATTTTTGCAATCCCAGCTCTGAAGAGCTTATCTGACTGCAATTATCCTCTTATGCAGAAGCTGTTTTCTACCTGGCTCAGTACGTAAACAAGCAACCCTCTAATAAATTAACAAAGCTTTGAGTGCAGTGACTTGCAGAAATGGCAGCTAAATGCAGGGGCCAGTTGTGGGCTCAGCAGTGCTGATGTCTGCCTGGAGAAACTGCCTGGAGTCCTTCTGTCCTGATGTGAGGATGATCAAGGGATTTTGTGTGTCAGAGTGAGATCCAGGGGTGGGAAAGGGATGGAAGGGGTAAACCCTCCTAGGCATTAATTCACTTAATCAAAGGAGCCCTGTGGGTTTGCCTCTAGTGGGGCAGGAGCTGAAGCGTGGTGATGTGTTCAACAGAGCAAATCCCGTTAATCTTTTTCTATATGATCATCTCCTTCCTGACTCACTGACCCTCATCCTGCAGACACATTCAGCATCCCTGACTTCTGCCTGCCCTGACAGTGAGCAGAGCTGTGGCAGACCCAGGCCAATTTCAGGCCAACCCACAGTTCATCTCTCCTCCTGCTTCTTCAGTGCCTCTCACTGACACTCACTATCAGTGTCAGTTCAGATATTTTAGCCAAACCTTGTCCCTATTGGTTTCTCTGCTCCTTCACCAATTCTGGGAATGTTCACATGGGGACAAAAAACTGTTACGAAATGAGATCTGTTTTTAAATTCAGAGAGGGTACAGACAGCTTTCTATCCGCCCTCCCACCCCTGAGTGTCTTTGTGGCTAATTTAGTTCCTAGATGCATAAGACTCCCAAATCCACTGCATCCGTGAACTCCGGGGTTCAAATGGAAAAGGGGCTTTTGTGTTACCAAAGCTTGCTGATACCTCGGAGGCTGCTCAGGAAAACACAGGCATGACACCTCAGGAAGGAGCAGTGGAAATATTTTGGTTACATGCAGGTGGAATTAAACATATGTTTAAAAAAATGAAAAGCTGCTTTTTAAAGTATGTTACTGTTGCTGCTCCAGATGAAGCAGGATGAACTGGAGCATCTGGAAGCCTTGGTAACAGTTTTCTTAGAAATTCCTCCCAGGGAGTGAACAGATCATCCACCTTCCCTTTTCTGACAGAAGTTAAGCTACAGCAGATGGCTTACAGCTGCAAGGTGGTTAGGCTGAGGACCTGCCTGCTCACTGAGGCAGAGCAGATTATAGGCCATAAGACAGCCCTCTTCTCTGCCCCATTTCCCAGCCTTTTGACATCATTTTTGCTCCCTGGAGTACAAAATTCATTGTTGCATTTCTCAGAAGCATGGATGAGCAGACTCGCTTTTGCCTAATGAAAGCCCAACCACTGGGAAAGGCTTTTGAGCTGCAAAGATCCTTTGAATGATCCCATCATGTCTGGAAGGACATGAGGCTCCTGGGACACCTCTGCAGGTCTTTGTGGGTATCCAGCCTGTGTGTGAAAATACCCCAGGCTTGAGGTTACAGCAGTACATACAATGGGCCCTGGCATCTCTGCTCGGGGCTGCACAGCCTTCCACACCCCAGGCCAATGCAAGGCACCATCTTTGTATTCCCCCATTCCCCTCCTTCAGAGTGTTGCTGGTTGGGGCTGCGAAGACCCTCAGCTGCTTTGAGATCTGTAAACTGTGTGGGGAGGTTGTTTTGCACCTTGGCGTTCAGGCTGCTGCAGTTTGTGCCACGATTTCTCCTCTGAACCCACCAGGAGTGTGAGGGATCTGGCACTGCAGTCCCCAGGTGTCCCTGCTCTGTGGAGAAGCCAAGGCTGCACCCACTGCTGGCTGTAATTCTGTTGTAGCTGGTAAGATTAGGCAGAGTGGCAGGCAGCCTGTGTCTGTGGCACTGTGAGAAGAGCCTGACTCCCAGGGACAGGGCTGGGGAGCACCCAGGGACCGGGGACCAAATTCCAGATTGGTGGGTGCTATTTGGGATGACAGTCCAGGTGTGCTGAGAGATCAACTGCAACTTTTTGCACTGCTCTGTCTGGTCGAAGAGCTGATGTTTTGGAACACAGCAGGTTTTGGTGCTCCACTGGACCCCTTAGACCGTGGGAGAGGACATCTTGGGGACTTGCACTGACTAATCCATGATTTAAGAGTTTGCATTTGCTATCATCCAGCAAAGACCATGTGCCAAAAATGACTGGAATTCACCCCATGGTCCTGATGAAGGTTCACAGCTTCAGGCTGCACAAATTTCTCTCCTGTCAATC
The DNA here is from genome assembly GCA_013401035.1 of Horornis vulcanius. Taxonomy (NCBI): domain Eukaryota; kingdom Metazoa; phylum Chordata; class Aves; order Passeriformes; family Scotocercidae; genus Horornis; species Horornis vulcanius. The sequence goes on from VZUA01083724.1 coordinate 6,874, forward strand.
ACTGCCTTCTCCCCAGGCATCTGGGAAGAGAAGAGTGGGGAGTGGTAGCAAAGGAATCTGGGGAGGAAGCAAGAAAAATCTCACACAGAAGAGAAAGCAGGAAAAACATAATCTTGAACTGAAATCAACCATCCACTGCTGAGGACCCTGGAGAGGAGGAGCATCCATCCACTAGGAACAGGGGGAATATATTGCCTGTACCACTCACTTCATGTTAGCTGCTCTTTGCCTCTCTCTGCACACCACAGACAGCAATGGCTCTTTCCAAGCAGTTTTGTCTTGTCCTGCTTCCCTCCACTCCCAGCTTTCCTGAGCAGCTAAATCAACAGCCTTAGGGAAAATGAAGGGGGAGAAGACACGAAACTCCCACAAAAATCCAGTTAGCACAGCTGGTGGGTTTTATGCCTAGTCCTTTCCTTTCTGAAGGGGAGACAGAGAGAGGAGAGGGAAGGATGGGACTTAGGAGGACTCTTGTCCAAGTCATGGGTTCAAGTGTCACTTTCCTTGTGATTTCAGGAATGTTCTCATTCCTTTTTTTTCTGCTGAGCTATTAGAGTGTTTTCTTTTTCCTGATGTATTGTGACTTTTTGGCACAAAGGGGTGGTTGAAAAGCCTCCCTGTTTCTGTTCTCATAAAGAAAAGGAGACCAAAGCTCACTGTGGGGGTAAAGAGCAAGACTTCTCCCATAAAATTCCAGCTGTAGGTACTCAAAGCCAAGGAGAGATGTCCTTCCCCTCAGCCTGTGGGAGCATCTCCTAGCCCAGGTGAGCTGCAAATTCACACACAAATAGGTGAGCTGCAAATTCACACACAAATTGCTTGAGTTGGAAATCCTATGCTGAGAATACATGACTTCTCCTTGAGGTCAAAATCTTTGAACAGGTAGGGCTTATCTGTGCTTATCTGCTTCCCTGTGTTGCCTTTAGAGTGCTTTCCTGGGCTCCACTGAGCTTGGATTTTGCAGATTTGGACATGAGGATGCTGCTTCTCTGCCTCTCCCTCTTGCTTCTGGTGTGTGGAGATTGCTGAGCATCCTAAAATTGAAAGTCACTCAGTTTCCATGTCCACAATGAATCTGGCTCTGGAGCAGACCAAGCCACTGCCAAGTGGCTAAACCTTTTCAGCATTACTTCTGTTTGTTATCTTAGAAGTCCCTGAAGTTCTGTCCCACAGCTGCAGATTGCTCTGTGCACTGTGCAGGCACTGAGACAGAGGAGGGTGGAGGGAGGTCTGCAAAAGCTCTGCTGAACTGCAGGACCTGCAGAGCTCCTGCTGCAGGGGAGATTCCCCCTCTGGACATGACTGTGCCAGTCCCAATGAGTTTAAAGCTTGAGGAGATGGGACAGCTGTGGAGTGAGGGCAGATAACACTTGCCCAGGTCCGTGGTATGGACGGGGAGCCTGCAGAGCTCCAGCTCCCAGCAATTCTCCCTGGAGAGGAAACTGGATGTGGTGGAAAAGCTTCTCTCTGCTCGATGCAAGAAGCCCCTCAGTGGCTGAACACTGTATAAACAGCAGCAGCAGGCTCCCCCCCCTTTCCATTTCTGTTTGTTAAACACACGCTCTCTGCCTTTCTCTCATTCAGGAGCAAAGACAGCTTCCAGCTTCGTGAGACGGGGCTGTCAGTCACCCTGCAAGAGGGGGCTCTCCGGGTGCTCAGGGAGGGCTTCCAGAGCTACTCCTGGCGATGAAACACTCTCCAGCAGCCCAGATCCTCACCTGACTTCCTCTCCTCTCCGAGGACAGTTGCAGAAAAGTGCTTTCCACTCCTTTGCCACAGGTTGACTTCCAGAGAGTGGAGAGGACCAAGCGCTCCGTCCTGGGCAGCGATGAGACAGTGACTGGAGGTGAGTGGCTCGGTTCCTGGAGGAGGAGGAGGATGCTCTGGCTTTTGCAGGTGGGTCAGGGAGGGCTCATCTAAGCAGCAGGGCTGAGATGGGGCCGGGTCTTGTCCATGCCACATGGTTCAGGCAAAAAAGGTCCAAGCATCTTTGGGAAACTGGATTTGGGGACTGACAGCCCTGAGAGCTGGAATAGAGAAAGCAAACAAGAGATGCTGGCAGGAGAGTTTTGAAAGGTCCCTGAGCAGAATCAGGGAGTGTGGGAAGCAGGATGCTGAGTGAGAGCAGTCAGGAGAGCAGGTTGCTCCAGGGTGCTGCAGAACCTGGGCACATACAGCTCCAGAGGTGCAGGTGTGGGGCTGAGGAGCGCAGCTGTCTGAGAAATCCTGATCTCTCCTGCAGTCTGCCTCCCCGTGGCTTGGTACAAACCTCTGTCAGCTCCTCCATGCTGGGACTGCACATGCTGCTGGCACTCAGCTCTCTGCCACAGATCAGTGTCCTCGAAGAGGGAGATGCAAAGGGGGATATGGGATACAGGAGGAAAATCAGTGCTTGCTTTCTCTCAGCACCCAATTGCATGTAAGTCCTTGAACAGAAAAATCCTCTTATAGTCCTGCTGCAGATGCATTTTACCTACAGAGTTTGTGGTCTGTCCCATAGCAGGATACTGTGTTTTCTCCCTGTTTGTTCTGTCAGTGAGTTGTTTCCTTCTGCTCCACTGTCTCACCCTATCCCAGACTCCATAAATTTCAGGAGGTAACAGATTCCCCAGGTTAACCAGGATCCATCCACCACGCTGTCTCTTCCTCTCTGCAGCCCCAGCAACTGGTGTGTCTCCACCACAGTGTGACCTATTGATCCTTATGTTCCAGCCAGCCTTGCTCTGCTCCCATGGCACATCCCACAGGGCAGAGGGCCCTGCACTGCTCCCCCTGCTTTCTGTAGGATAAATTTCCATGACAAAGCATATATCCCTGCCAAACAGATCTCTTCTCACCACCTCCTTTTTCATCCTGTCCCGAGCTGGGTGATTACAGCATCCTCATTGCCTCATCCCCTTCAGTTTTCCATGGCTCCAGCCTAGGCAGGGACATGAAAATATTTAGTGTGAGGAACCACAAGAAATCTCTGCTGTATCTCCTCATCCTTGTACTTTGTCCCCCAGTGCCAGTTCTGTGCTGGGGTCCCCCAGGAGCAGTTCTGTGTGGCAATGAGTGTCTGATGCCATGAGATTTCTGCACCAATGGCCCTGAGCTGGATAGATAACTTACAAAGCTGCAGCAGATGGTGGGCAGGTCAGAGGGTCTTTGCTTTTGCTGGAGTATCATAGCAAGGCAATCACCCCTTCACCAGAGATGGAAGGAGCTGGAATAATTTCTATCTGTTCTTTGGCTTCAAGAAATCATCCAGAGCTGCTGTTTGTCCTGAAACCTGTCCAGAGAAGACAAAATTCATTCCCCTCCATCAGTGACATTTTGCATTTTCATGCAGTTCCTGAGATCTGTGTTCAGGTTTTCTGCTGAGATGCAGAGCCCTTTCTGATGGTGAATACAGGAGGCTGGAGTTAGAGAACTTGGGCTCTGCCCAAGCCCTGCCATGGATGTGCTGTGTGGTCTTTGGCAGGCTGGTTAACCTCCACATCCTCATTTACTGTGTTATCCTCCCTTAAGTGCTGTGCTGTGGGGTGCAGGGACGCCGAACTCTGCTGCCTCTAGAGTGTTGGATGGGAACATGAAGGTGGCAGAAGGTGGCTTGTCCCAGGGTGACCACCAGCTTCTCGTGATGAGGGGTGGTCTCAGACCCCCTGTCATGGACATTTGTCTGGACATGGGTCTGGGAACGAGATGAGTCAGTGCTCCTGACTGGGCTGATGGAGATTAAGGGATTTGGTGGAGTTGAACTGCTTTGGAGGAAGGACAAGCATGGAATAAATCAGTGAGCCATGGAAATATCCATTAGCCTCAGCCCTCACACTTCAGCACTGCTGTAGAAAGAGTTTGTCATTAACCAAAGAGCAGAGACTGGCCCAAGTCCCTTCACTCCCTCCTTTTGATTCCATGGACTCCAGCCTCACTGCTTGAACAAAAAGAGAAATTCTAATTAACAAGCTCTGTTTTCTCCAGCCCTCTGCCCACCTCTCCAGCCCTGCTTTCTGAACCCTGCCAGGCTTTACAGATGGCTCTTCCAGGTCTGGATGTGCCTCTTCCAGTCTGGCTGAATGCCTGGGGCTGCAGCAGGGACATGGAGGAAGCTGGGGTTCCCCAGGAAGCAGAGCTGGATGAATCCCAATCATTGGCACTTGGTCTAGGTCCTCTGTAGGAATGGATTTTGGAGCTGTCACTTTGGTCACCATCCCAATCATTGACAGCAGTGTGCTGAGTGAAGGGCTCCTCTGTGCTTCCCCACTTCCTGAAGGCTGAAGCCTGCTGGCACAGGGAACAGCTCCGTCTCTCTGGGAGCCATCCCTGGGTCCCAGCCCTGCCTCAGGCTGAACCTCAGCTGGAGCAGAGGGTGAGGGTTAGGCTTATCTTGGTACAGGCAGCACCCTATTTCTGCATCCCTTCATGACAACTCAGCACAGAGGAAAGGACCTGGATAGTATTTCTCCCTCCTCCTGGTCTCTCCTGCTGCTTTCTTGTCCCAAAAGCAGTTGGCTTTCTGCTCCAAGGATTTTTTCAATCTAGTCTGGCAGGCCCGTTAGGCATGGGGCCTGACAGCAGCCTACACATATGCCAGCACTTCCATTACTTGCTGGAACAGACCTTAGTCCACTTCTAGCAGCATCCCAGCGACCTCCAGGCAGCCCCTGGAGTGGGAACATTTATTATAATCATTTTGTCTCTTAATTAAAATGTCTTAATTGATTTGTAATAGTTCCCCTTTGGAGAAAAAACAAAACAAACAAAATCAAATAGTAACTCCATTAAGGCCATTTTGTTAGGAAGCGAAGCAGCTCCAATAACCATGATGTTCCTGGCTCCTCTCAGATGGTGGGTAGCTGCCAGTCTCCAGCAAAAGAAAATAGGCTGAGATGTGAGCATGGGAACTGGCAGCCAGTTGGTGGATGAGATGGTGAAAAAGAGAAGGGAGTGTCCACTGGTGTGGTGCCAGGACTTGGGTACTGAAGATAAATGGAACAGGCAAGCCACAGAAAAGGCGATAACAAGTGATAAAGTAATGCTGGACAATCTAGAAGGTTTAAATCCCAGATGGGTGGCAAGCAGGGAAAGTACAGTCACTGAAAGTGTCCCTAGCACTTGCTCTGTTTCCTTGGCTGACCTTGCTCTCCTGGCAGCAGGGTTTGCTCAGGGCCAGCTGCAGCACTGGTGTCTGCCAGGGGGTCAGGCTCTGCCAAAGAGGCTGTGGCTGTGCCACCTTCCCAGGGCCCTGCCTGTTCCCCTGCTCTGCTTTCCCCTGCACCCACTGTATGACATAGCTTTGAGCTCCTCTCTCTCATCTTAGAAGCTGGAGCTTCTCCTTGCTCTTTCCAAGGCTGGGGCAGGGATGTTGTGGAGGTCTGAGATCTCCCTTAAACAAACCCTGACCCTAGCAGATCCACCTATTTTTTCCTCTGCTTCCTACCATCCTAGCAGTAGCCTACATGGTGTCCACTGTCTCACAGTATCTGAGCCCAACAACCTCATTTACAGGAACCACTGGCATAAATCAGTCTGCAGTGAGATGTTAGGCAGGCAATTGGACACAGAGAGGGAAAGAGAAAGGGTTCCAGCAGGGCTGGTTTTACTGCAGGCAGCTCTTCTGCTGGGCCTCTTCAGGGTCCTGGCTTTGCAGCCAGCCAGGCAGATTCCTGGGAGCAGCTCCTGGGGGGAAATCACAACCCTTGCTCTAAAGAGGGATGACAGGACAAGCAGCCATTTTCACTTAGGTTGCAATTGTAATTGCAAAGCATTCTCCCTTTCCAAAGGAGAGGCTGTCCTTTGGCCTTTAAACCTTTGGCTTGCATGGGATTTGCAGGAAGCCCACTAGCACCCAGTCAGCTGTGCTCACATCTTCTCTGGGAGAAACCCAGTTCCTTCCTCGAGAAGCCTGAGAAGATACCCAGCGGTGTGCCTCTAACTCTCACTTCATTTAAGCCCTTTGCCTCCCTCCCTTAGTGAAAGGGCATTTTCCCCCCTCTCTGCAGGTCAGAGAAAACACAATGCTTTGCAGACCTCCCTGCTTGGGCAGAGGGATGGCTTTTGCTCACTTTTGTTTTAATCTACAGTGGGAGTGAGGTCCCACTCACTGGGGAGAGGGGATATGTGAGGGGCCATGTCCACCCTCTCCACATAGCCCATAGCAATTCTGAGCCACAGAGGCTGAGGAGGAGCCAGTAACAGGGCTGGCTTTTCTCCTGCAGTGTTTGGATTCAGTGAGCACCCTGCTGTGACAACACTGCTGTTCCAGTGGCACCAAATGCCAGCAAGGGGTTCCAGGCTGCTTCAGTTCTGGCCTCTCCAGCTCCCTGCTCCTAAAGCCATCCCACACAGGCATTTGAGCACCACGTGGCAGGAGGCTGACGGATGCTGGGGCTCTGGCTCTTGGCCTGCCTGTGCCTGGATGCTCAGCAGCAGCTCCATGGGAGGCTTGTTCACAGCTTCAGTGGTTTATGCCCTGCACATGCATGTCCCTGTAGGAGCTCCCTCCTCTGCTAAGTCAGCGGATGCCTGGGTGTCACCAACACTGAGAGGACAGAGAGATTCTTTTAGGGGTCCTTGGCAGAATGAAGATGGCACTAAATCATGGTGACAGTTAAAGCTTTGTTTCTTTATCAGGGTATTATGATTAGTGCAGAACAGAATTTATGATTGAAAAGCACAGGACTTCCACAAGCAGAATCAATATAGTACAATCTACAAATAGCAAAATACAGAATTTATAAATAATTTATGATTTCTAATCACCTAAGCATTACAGAATTTATAATACAACTTACAATTTATAATCACCTGGACCCTCTTCATATTGGGCCAAATCCTAATACATGGTTTGTTGTATCATTGTAACAATCATAATCTAGATTCAGAAATCCTATCAAAAGAATATGAGCCACTCACTGAATCCTTGGGGAAAGCAGAGGATTGTGAAGGTGTCTCATGGCCATAGGGTTCATAGGTCTCACTGTTTAGTAGTTTCTTACTTAGGACTAGTGTGCTGTCACACTTTGCTCTTCTGTGATGGGGACACACCTTCCTGGCTGGGTGCCTGTGACCTTCAAAGCCAGCAAGGAAGGCAACAATTGCCAGATGCCTGGGATCCCTGAGACTGACAGGGGAAAGAAGAAGAAAACTGGATTGTCTAGTTGGCTCACAGGACCTTGAGGGTCTGATAACGAGGGTCAGGGAAGGACTATGCGACACATTTGATCATAGAGAGTGGATCATAAAATGGCATTAGTTGTGCTACCCCCATTACTGGAGGGAGAGCAGACAGTACTGGGTGGATTGGGTGGTAGCATCACTAGCAGGAGCAGTGGCAAGGACTTATGCAGAGGCAGGGGGACAGATATTTTCACCAGGAGAGGTAAGAAGTAAGAAACAGAGAAAAACCTGGTGCACAATATGGAAATTAATAAATTTTTACAGGGAGGTGGAGAAAAACACATTGACTTTGAGAGTTCCTTGTTTCTCTCCTTTCGTAGTTCTTAAGGTGTTGGGGAACTTTTGTAGGCAAGTAAATCTCATCAAAGATGAGTGTAATTCCTGCTCTCACTTCTGTTATGTCTGTGTTCCAGACCTCCTTCTCCTCCTTATCGAAAGTCTCAGGCCAGGCATGGGACCATTGGAGGGAGCCAACAGCACATTCACCGTGGAGAAGACAGCATTAGATGAGAAGCTGCCACACAGCTGGCATGCCAAGGACTTTGTCACTCCTACCCAGGATCTCTCTGGGTCCCGCAGTGTCATGATGGACAGCACCAAGATCCTGGGGGTCCAGGTCATCCTGATTGCTGCCTACTCCCTCATCATTCTGCTGGGGTTCATTGGAAACTCCCTGGTCATCTACATCATAGTAAAGTACAAGACCATGAGGACTGTCACCAACTTCTTCATAGCTAACCTGGCCCTGGCAGACCTGATGGTGGACACACTCTGTCTGCCTTTCACCCTAGTGTACACCCTGCTGGACGAGTGGAAGTTTGGAGCTGTCCTTTGTCACCTGGTTCCTTATGCTCAAGCTCTGAGTGTCCATGTGTCCACTCTCACCCTGACTGTGATTGCCCTGGATAGGTACCGCTGTATTGTTTTCCACCTGGACAGCAGGATTTCCAAGAGGCTCAGCTTCACCATCATAGCTGTCATGTGGCTGGCAGCAGCAGTCCTAGCAGGGCCTCTGGCCATCTTCAGGGAGTACAGATACGAGGAAATCCCATCCATTAACCTCAAAATGGCTGTTTGCTCAGAAAAATGGCCCTCTGGTAACAACAGAGATGCCACCATCTACAGTCTGTCCATGCTCCTCCTGCAGTATGTTCTTCCTCTTGCAATTATTTGTTACGCCTACACCAGGATTTGGCTCAAACTGAAAAACCACGTCAGTCCCACTTCTAGGAATGAAAACCAGTGCCGGAGGAGGAAGACAACCAAAATGCTCGTGATGGTAGTTGTGGTATTTGCAGTCTGCTGGCTCCCCTTCCACATATTCCAGCTTGCCATCGATCTTGATCTGGTTCTTATCTTCCATGAGTACAAACTCCTGTACACTGTCTTCCATGTCGGGGCCATGTGCTCGACGTTTGTCAACCCCCTGCTCTATGGATGGATGAACAAGAACTACAGGAATGGCTTCCTTATGTTCTTCCGTTGCCAGAACAAGCCTGAAAGCATCCACACTGAAGGCTCAGTTAGAGGGAGGTCCTACATCTTCAGGGCCAACACCCTAAATGGGAGCATCAAACAGACTCCTGGCAATGGAGCACTGCCCACAGAGGTTTAGGGATGGGACATCCACCTCCAGGATTGAGGCTGGCTGGGCCCAGAGACATTCTTGGGTGAATGCCTTTTTTTGACAGAACATTGTGCTGCCAATTATAGCTACAGCAGCCAAGTAGAAATATGAAATACCCCCTGTATCTTTCAAAACAATAAATCTGGTGTATTTTTGTCTGACCACAGAAATTAATTTTTCCTTTTGCTACATTCAAGTTACGCATGGAGACACATGAAAAAATAATACACAGAGAAGGCTTTTGTTTAGCCAGAAAAATACACCCTTCTTGCTATTTCCATTTGCCAAAGTGGGTTGCTCAACCTTTTACCCGCTGATACATTACACATTACAAATGTGGAGCTGATACTGTGTGTGATTGTTCATCTGTATGTTTCCTACCCAAAAGCCTTAATGATCCATCTTTAGCTAATGCCTCCAAGGGGAGGGAGACCTGCACTCTGTTCTGCAAACACCTGCTTGTTAGTGCTATCACTCTTCTGACCTGGGGAGAGAGTGGGCTGGCACAGATTGAAGCTGTGCAATCCACGATCTTTTGCCCGACATTTGCATAAAACTGCATTTGCAACCCACAGCGTGTGCCCAGGTCCTCAGAAAGCCCAGGAGGTGGCAGTGGCAATACTACCACAGTCTGCTTTACAAGTGCAGAAGCAGGGCTTTGGGAATGCCTCATTAGCCGGGACTTGTGTGCCAGCACCCTGGAATTAGCAGGGAGGAGAGCAGGAAGGGAAGCAGATAGGTTCAGTTTCAGTCCTGTTGATCATCTGCCCCCAGCTCTTTCCTTTCCTAAGAGATTTGCAAAGGGAAGCTGCTAAAGACCCTAAGATGTGGCTCCTGCCATGCAATAACTTGACATATTCCAACATGACCAGAGAGGCAAAAAATCTGCCAATGAAGCCATTCTCCCAGGCACTCAGAGGGTTTAAAGCTTTCCCCTTGCTGAGGGTGAAGGTAGTATGGGTCCGTTTAGGGGTGCTTCATTTCAGAAGACAGCTGCAACCTACTTGCATGGTTGTCACAGATGTGGTTTCCTCTGGCAGAAGACATGGAGACTAAGGAAGATGTATTCTTTCAAATCAAACTCTATGTTCTCCTCCTGAAGGCTTGTGTCAGCTGGGGAGCATATTTTTAGCTCTGCCATCAAAGGAGCCTTGATTGCTACTGTGATCTTGGTGTCATCTCTAAAAGTCTATGATAAAACTCAGATTGGAAACTAACTCCCAGATGCAGAAAAGAGACTCAACAGACCTCTTCATTAAAAATAAATTGAAAAGAAAAATTTTAATTTGTAGGTCTTCACTGAAGCAAGGGCAGGAGGTAAGAAGACCTGCAGTGCTGAGGACACTGGCCTGGATCAGACTTGCTGGGCTGTCACAAGAGATCTGGTCCTCAAGAGATCAATTGCCAAAGGGCTTATTTGAAATTCTGCCTCCTCTCCAGCTTGACCTGTCTCTGGTCCTCGTTCTCCAACTCAGCTTCCAACTGCCACACTAGATGTTAAGCTCTTTGTTTATTTCTGTGCTCTGATCCTCTGCTCCATTTTCCTAAATAGGTATAAGAAAATTGTTTCTGGTTCCTTCCCAAGAGACATCAGGGCAGGGCTGGGGCTGCAGACCACACTTCACACTTGGAAGCATGAGCATGTTGATGTGTAACAACTTCCTCAGCATCTGATCCCACAGATCACTGCCTGGCTTGCTATCCAGGGATTCAGGATCTAATGAAGATCCTGTCAGGAAGTCACTGGTGTTCCAGTAAATGGGTCATCTGCTTCCTGACAGGCCAAGACATGATGGGAGAATAGACACAAGTTAACCTTCCTCATGTGAGTGCTGTGGAGTGGCAGTGGAATTTGCTGTTTCATCCTGATGGAAGGAGGAGGATATTATCCTCCACAGCACTGGTAAATTCTGTCCCTACTTAGTGAGCTGATCATTTCTACAATCCATCCTCCTGAGGAACTCTCCCCACCTTTCCATCAAGTTCCAAGATACAAGGAAATGTTTATGTTTCAAAAGCAGCTCAAATGGGTGGAAAGAATTCAACTACTGCCAATAAACACTTCAGAAAGTGATTTAACACTCAATAATATAAGTCAGAGTAAAATAACAAATTTAGCAGTGCAAGCTTGGAAGCAAATCATGCTGCCAGGCAAGATGGATGAGGAGCTAAATTGCTCTTCTAGAGGTCTTGCCAAAGGTTTTGTCCTGTGACACCACACACGGTATCTAACTGCAGAGCAAGGCAGATAATGACATTATGAATGACTGTTTAATTTTGAACCCAGACTTTTAAACTAAATATGGATAAATAAATAAACAGATCCAAGTTCTCCAAAAATAAATACTGGCAGTGGCATGTACAGGGCAGAGGGATTTTTATGCTGGAGCAAACTGAGAAGGAGAAGCTATTTACTTGAAAGGTAACAGCAAAGTTCTTGGATGCTCTGTTTAGTACACTTGTGCAGCTTCACTGATAGATTTGTGCCAGTGAGCTCACTGTTTTTTCCTTGCCATTGGAAAAAGTTACAACCTTCCACACCCACTGCTGGCAAGGAAACCAGCTCTTAGCTGTGCATACATGTTCTCATGGAAAACTATGATGCCTCTATTGAGGGAAAGTGGCCTTAATGTCCAGTACCAAACAGAACAAGAACAGGTGGGGAGAAAGGAAGCAAAGCTGCTTAACAAAGGGTGATCAGAGAAGATAAAGAGTATATTTTGACTATTGTGACTGCATTGAAGACAAGAATTAATTTGTTTCCATGAAACAGAAATCTCTTGAAGATGAAGGTTCCCCAAATATTAACACTCTGCTAAAGATGGCCTTTACTGCCATGATCAGCTCTGTGAAACCAAAGACCAGCAGTATTTTAAGCTTTTGAACTATTTAGAGCTCAGGACAGGGTATGACCCTGCTCAGTGGGTGTCAAGGGCATATCCTGTAGTAGTTACAGATAATCTTGGAGTCATCTTCCCACTGCCTGTTCCTTGCCAAGGGCACATCTGTGACTGCCTGGCCAGCAGGCTCCTCTCTGCAGGGCTGGCCCTGGCGTTACTGATGCAGGACAGAAGGACTCCTGTCACAACAGCTGACAGGGATGAGGTATTTCATTACAGAGCTGGAAGCATGGTGACAGAAATGAAAATGAACAAGTGTTTCATCAAAGCTTATCAGGAAGACAGTGTTGTACCTGGTGGCCAAACGAATTTCCTCTAGGGCTCTTCCTGATTCTTGCTGACATCCTTCTCAATATGCTGCTTCTCTGAACTGACCTGAGGATATTTCACAGCTTTTAAGAAGGATATTCTGAATTTCTTTAGAAATGTCCTATTTCTTAGGCTAGGATGCTCCTTCTGGTCACATCATACAAATCTTGTATTATAAAATGTACCACTGAACAGTTCTTAATTGCCTAGAAAATTATTAACTTTGAGTAGACACAACAGGTGGCAATGCCTCTAGCTATTCCATGCAACTATTCCTCACATGCCAGTCAAATCCAAGAACAGCTGAGATGTGAAAACATCTTAGTTTAAAACCAGCAGCATCAATAACTGTTGCTCCCTAGAACAGGATGCTCTAAGAGCTCTTGAGAACCAGAGTCTCTCATCAAACTTCCAGCCTTGACAAAGCACATTGAAATTTGCAGAGCACAGGCTGTGCTTTGGACACAGGAACCTAGAAATTTTGCCTCTAAAACACTTAGCTTGTTCTGAAAATCCCTTCCCATTTGATTTCCAAAGCATACACATCTGTTAAGAGGTAACGCACGTCCAGAGAGCAAAGGTTTGGGCTTTTTACTTTTCCCTGTCTTAAGGCAATATATACAGCTGGCACTTCAATCAGTGCAGGGTGAGCTGGGTCCTTTGGTCAGGGCTTTCTCAGAATCAAAAACATGACATGCTCCTGCATTTGCCTGTGCTTCATCCTGCTTCTAGCAAGACCAGATTCAGCCTCTCATGGCTCTCTGCCCTTCAGTAGCAGGTGCCCTCTCCCATTCTCCATGGAAGCCCAAGCAAACAATGTCAAATGGCACATGTTTTATTCAACACACCCACAAATATATCAGCAGAAACACTGCTCTGAGCTTTGCACAAAGGCTCTATAGGGAAATACATACTAGTCCGGGAAAGAGGCCATTCCTCTAACATATGCTAATATGCCAGAGGGGCTGGACTGATTTCTGTTCTGCTGAAGGAGGTCTCAGACAATTCAGCCTTTCCCTTGATATCAGATGTTAATCTTATCATTGTTACAGCTAACATGGTCCAAAACCAAATCAGCCTTTGGGCAGGAGCTGGGGAGTTGGTTCTGTCTTCTCATGCCTTTGTCTTTCCGTTCTGTTATTGTGTGATTCCACCAGGGTCTCTGAATGTGCTGGGTTTTTAATAAGGCCCATAATTAGCTACTCTGGTGAAAATCAGGAATTACTGCAATAATCTGGATAAAAATAAAGGATTCTGTGTTCATATGGGTGAGCAGAATTTGGTCCCTTGCATTTGAAAAAAACAGAGCTTTGTTTTCCTTTCAGTTTTCCTTTATCTTGTTTGAGATTCTTCAACTGCCAAAAATAATATTGCATATTACTGCCAGAACATTTATCTTCGTTTTGAGCACATTTCAGAGACAGGACTTGTTCAGGAGAGCCTGGGAGGGGACAAAGGCTAGGGTTTTAAAGCTCATCCTTATCTCTAGTCTCAGTGTTTTTTAGTTAAAAGACAAATCAGGAAAAGACAAAGTCACTCACGCTGAGGGAGGTACCAATTTATCTTCAGACAACACAACCTCTATTTAATTTTCCATCCAGACACCCCATCACCCTTTGCCAATGTGTTGTATGTGCACGGGGCTGGATAAGGTTGGGGGAGGAAAGCATTTTTCTGCTGCTAATAGCAATACCTTAGTGTCACTCATGATTTATTGCCAGCAAAGAATGCTTTTTCTGGTCTATGTTCTGTTCACTGTAATGAGTTCAGAAGGAATAGTGCAGATGCCTCATGGAGCTCACAGGAGGAAATCTTCATTAGTCCAGAACTCTCCAGTGTGGCAGCAAGTACTGGGAACATTAGAGGAGAAACCCTCTTGTTTATAACTAGCTTATTGAAGTGCACAGGCATGGAGTTGTCACTGTGTCGCTCTGCTAATGTGTCACAAACTTTCAGACATTGCTCATCTTCAAGATTCACAAGCAGCTCAGCCACATGGTGCTTCTTGCTGGCGTGTGGAAGGAAGAAGGAAAATAGGGGACAGAACAAGATTTCAAGATATTCAGGAGAAGATGAATCCTTGGATGAAATCTGGAGGTGATATGGCTCTTTATGTAACTTGGGGTAGATTGTTGGCTCTGCTAGGAGCAGGATCAAAGGGGAATGAACTCTGCCATGGTACAGGAAGAACAGAGCCTCAATCAAATTAGAGACAAGTAAGAAATAACAGCAAACCTGGATCCATCATGTCCAGTACTCTGTTGTAGGTTGAGGCAATAAAAGATGCTACTTAGGGAAAGCACACTTGCTTGGCTACTTTAGTGGTCCATTCCCTTCATTCCTCTAACAACAGCCACAATTGTATCAGCTATGTTAAAGTGGACATCCCTGCCTAGGGCATTTAGTGTCCATATCTAGACTTTTGTTTGTGATTTTGTCTAATTGCTGCCTTACTCTGACAATTCTGTCAGCTTCCCAGGGCAGCCAGTTCCAGAAGTTCACTTGCACATTGTAAAAAAGCACTTGCTTTAGGACCTCCTTTAGTTCCACAAATACTACAATGAGCTGAATTTTGCTCCTAATTCCTGTGAAGGAGTGGGATCTATCAGCTTTGTTCTGACCTTGCTTGGGATCAACCATGAGTGCTTTTCAGTAGGTGAGGAGGAAGGACACCTCTTGAAAAAATTGTCAAGCTGCCTCTCCTTGGCTGCAGTGTCACTGTATTCTTTATGAAATCTCATTACACTGGTCACAGAGTCAGTTCAGTGAATCGTGAAATGCATCCCCAGTTTTGTTTTTGAAGATGAGAGACAAAAGGGCAGTCAGACCCCTTCCTCACCCTGAACTCTGTATCCAGTAGATTTATCCAGTGGCAGGACTGGAGTCGAAATGATTCTGATACTGAACAAGTGTCACAGATCATAGCTTCATCTGTCCATTCCATGAAACTGAGAAATGAGGAATTATGCATTTCAGGAAAAGAGTGATGAGGTTTTGTTACTTGGCAACTGTAGCTCCCACATATTTTGGAAAAAATTGAGAACATCCTGTACCTCAGAGAAATCAACCAGCTTAGGTGAGGAGGAAGGGAGCTGGCAGCAGATCTCCAAAACTTTGAGCTGGAAAGATCTCGTGGGGCTTGTGGAAACAAAAATTGCTTTATGTCTTCATGTTCCTCAGCTTGTCTCCTCAACGTGACTGTCTGCATCAGTTTCTGGGCTCTTCATGGTGAAATAATCCATTGTTCTTCCATTTCTGTCTCGCAGAGGCATTTCACAGCCATCTGAATGGGCTCTAATCCACCTGCCAGCTGCAATCAGCACACAGCATGGCTGCACTCCTGTCAGCCAAGATTTGAGCACCAGAAACAAAAATCTTCAAAAGGAGAATCAGCAAGAGATCTGCATGTGAAAACTGGGGAGGGGCAATCAAATCTGAGGGCTTGGTAAGTGTACACACAGGGATGGCAAACCTAGGCAATGAGATCAGGGTAAAGTTTGACTTGCCCTCTGCAGAGGCAGTTGACTTCAGACAAGAATTCAGACATGATTATAAAAATAATAATTTAGGGCTTCAGTTGCTGGGAGCCAATCTCCAAGGTTGAGCTCAGCAGATGGCTGTGTTGCTGGACACCAGTTAATGCATTTATGCAATGGTTCAGCATTTTTAGTCCAGTTCTGTTACTGACTACTTTGCTGTGTGAAATCCCATTTCTCTTTCCTAGGTTGCATAGAAGAATCCAGTGGTTCCAAAGAGCAGATCTTAAGTCTCCAAGACAACCCTGCAGTAACCAATTAAGTAAAAATAAGATAACAAAACTACCCCAGCAAGAACTGATTGAAGCGGTCTGTTGCTTCAAGGAGTGCAACAACACGAGATTGCTACAGTGGCAAAAATTGTCTTCTTGTCCTCTTTGTAAGGTCTGCCTGGCACTGCAGTCTGTTATGTGAAATTCCAGCTGGCTTCATGTAGAACCAATGACAGCTGGGTTGTTAATACCCAGTAGTTCATTTGGAATCCTGGTTTTTCTAATTACATCATTAAAAGGACATGGGCTAATCTCACTGCAACCCAAGCAGCTAGAATAGCCTGGCAAGAGCCTGTCTCTGAGACAGAGCTATTAAAGCACTGCTCACAGCTCTCCCAGAGAGTGGGGAGAGGTTCACAGCATAAGAAAAGATCATAGGAAATAAATGTGAGGGAGATGGAACTTGTTTGGCTAAACCATTCCTGATCACAGGGTGTGTTACCTCTTCCAAGGCTCCTGTGATGGTGGTTTCATCTGCTCCCCACACAATCTAATGTGAGCCCTTCCTAATTGCAACC
Organism: Horornis vulcanius; assembly: GCA_013401035.1. Lineage (NCBI taxonomy): Eukaryota > Metazoa > Chordata > Aves > Passeriformes > Scotocercidae > Horornis > Horornis vulcanius. The sequence continues at coordinate 23,197 of VZUA01083724.1, forward strand.
AATAAATCTCCCTTACTGCAACCTATTACTTCTTGTCTCCTGGCAGACACAGATAATAGTTTATTACTTTTTATACTGCATTTTTACCTATTTGAAGGGTATTATCATGCATTTCTTCCACTTTCCCCAGACTAAATCAAGTAATTTTTTTTCTGTACCTCCTTGCAGAGCTCATTTGCTGTACTCTGGTTGTTCTTGCCGCTCTCCTCTGGACTCTCTGTGTTCAACAGCCAGAAGTCAGGGGCAGGGGCCAGGCAGCACGCTGCCACGATGAGCACGGAGCAGGTGACATGCAGATATTACGTACAGAGAGTATGCTGGGAGGCAAACAAGTGTCTGTTCTACATGATTTGCCTCCAAGCAAATCCTCCACTCTCTTCAAGTACTACCAGAAGGGAGAGTGTGCACACAGTGCCTGGTACAGGTGTGATCTGATGAGGCTCACAGCCCCGGGGTGAGCAACAGCCACTGTGCTGCCCCTGGCAGTTCCCAACAGCCCCTGAGTGTGGTTCCACCACCACATGGAGCAAGCACAGTAAGAGGATGCTCAGGGATGCATCTGTGTGGCTCGAGTGAAGAGCAGCAGAAGTCCAATGCCCTCAGAGTTGTGCTGTGTTGCACTGACCAAAATAACAATCTGGAATGTGGAATAACAAAATGGAAGTGAAGCCCCACTACTACTTGAAAGCAATTTGCAGTGGACTGGAAGATCTGGTAGCTGGGAGCTCCTGTGGTGACAGGGAGCAGTTGTGTCCATACATGGTGGAGGGAATGTGGCACTTAGGAGAGTGCTGCCTGTACCTCCATGAGGTCACGGGTGAGATATGTGGGCTGCAATTACTTCACCCCTTCAACCAAGAACAGAGGAAGGCTCACAAGATGATGTGTATGGCAACATTTGAGCTTGATTTAGAGAAGGCCTTTGCTTTCCAGGCCAGTCAGGTCAAGGTGTGCAGCATCTGTATGGAAGTGCTGTGTGAGAAACCACCAGCCTCTGAGAGGAGGTTTGGGATCCTTTCCAACTGCAACCACATGTACTTCTTGTCCTGCATCTGGCAGTGGGGATGTGCCAAGTAGTTCAAGAAATCCATCATCAAGTCCTGTCCAGAGTGCCAAATAATATTCAAGTTTGTCATTCCCAGTGTGTACTGGGTACAAAAGCAGAAGAAAAATGAGCCGATTAAAGAATTTTAGCAGAGTGGGGGAAAAGCTCTGCAAGTATTTTGAAAAAGGGAAAGCAATGTGCCAGTTTGGATGAAAGTGTCTTTGGAATGAAGTTTTGCAGGGAACAAAAGGGCTGAAGGAGGTAACAAGGCTCTGGAGAAATGTTAGGTTCTCTGAGCAATTGCTCTGTATATTGGAATGCACAACTGGGAACTACTCTTTTCCAAACACAGTGACTGCCTCTACACTATGGCAGGAGACCAGGGTCTTTGTTTCACTGTCAGCTGAGCTATTTCCATGTTCTGACTCATCCATGGCTGTTTCTACACTGGTAAAAGCATCAGCATTTGCAGCATTGTTCAAGCCCTCACAGGTGAAAACAATTATGAGGCAAAAGTTTCCCTATAAGTTGCACCAGCCATGTGGAGTTTTTCACTTTTCCTTTTGTGGGTGCTGCCCCAGGTGTGCTGCTCTGGGTTTGTTCACAGCATGACCATGGTTCTCTAGGACAGAGGGACACAAGTGACAGGAGGCCACAGTGATCATGTGCCTTTCCTGCCTTTCCTCAGGAACCTGGTGCTTCACAATTTGTCCCTAAGTCAACCTCAGGACTATTTCTTGTGCTGCCTTCACCTTTCTGCACTCCCTGTCCCTGTTGTGAGTGCAGCAGTCACTTCCTTCTCACTGTCCTGTGTCACTCCTGTTCAGGCAACCTTTAATTGTTACTTCTTCCACCTTCCCTTGAAGAACAGCACTTACATTACATTTCCTTGTGGATAGAAAGTATAATTCTTTTCAGCTAGTTCTCTCTTCCAGTTTTGTTAAATCCCTGATGAGTTGATCTTAGACTGCTGAGCCTTGCTTTCCTCTTCTATGAAACAGGACAAGTGCAGCACCCAGAGGCTTGCAAATCCTGTCATCTGTGCTGCTGTAGCAAAAAGCATTGTCACTGAACACATCTTAAAATGGTTGTGTTGCCATCAGCTGGGGATCTTGGAGGCAGATCTTTCTTGGAAAGTGCTGCTAAATACTCAGAGGAAAGCAAATTTTGAATTCTCAGGGATAAATATTTATTCCAGACTCTCAAAAAACTAGTGATTTGTGAATCCAGGTGTGGGAGGGTTTTTAGTGGTGACAGTGCCTGGAATTTTTCAGCAGCTTTTTTTTTCTCTTGTTGAGATTTCTCATTAACAAGCACTAATGGTCATGGCAGCAGCTACACAGGTGTCCTGTCAAACGGAAGAGCTGGGGCAGAAAATCTTTGTGCCCTCCAGTGAACTCATTACTGTTTTGTCTCTTCAAGTTCTGTTTCAAGTCATGGATTCTGCTTGGATCCGTATGGGGCCATTCCATGGATGAATGAGCAGCTGCTTTCTGATTCTCAGCATATTTCCCCTTTGTTACAGTCTTCTCATCAGGTCTGGTCACACTCCCATGTAGTCTAACATTTCTAGTACCCTGCACCATTTTAGGAGAAATAAATGAATAAACTTTATGGCATGCACAACTTTCCCTGTGCCCACTTAAAAACCAGATCTGTGGAAAAATTCTTCCGTTCTGCATCCAGATAACTGGTGATCTATGAAAACAAGTTACAAATGAGGTTCCTAAACAGAATTTCATATAACATTGTT
>VZUA01083743.1:0-10816 GCA_013401035.1 Horornis vulcanius
TCCCTCCCTCCCTCTAGAGAAATTCTACCTGGTTCTTAATTTTAAAAAAAAGAAAAACATACACACACATAAAATATCCAACACACACACAAAATAAATGCCCAATAAAATCAACTCAAATATGAGCTCATTGGTGAGATATGTTTAATGACCCAATTTTTAAACTGGCAGAAGTACTTGCACACTTGCCCAACCCTCAGTATCTTAGGAATCTCCTGTATGTCAGCACGACTTGTCACTCAGTGAATGATAAATACATGTTTAAGCAAGATGCTGCCCAAGGGCCCTTAAAGTAAGGAGATTTCAGCTGTCTTTTTTCAAGGAACCTCATGACTTTTGCATGGTCACTATTCCTGTGAGACATCCCAATTAAAAATAGCACAGATGGAGCACTTGGATCTGGGATCCTTTCAATAATTTATGGATCAAACAAAGCCCTTGTTCTTCTTGCCAGCAACACACCTGTCACAGCTATACTCTAGGTGTCTGAGAACTGATTTTTTTAACTTTTAGGGCCCAAAAACTATGGAGGGTTTTTGGTTTTTTCCCCCTGATTTAGTCACTGTACTTCAAAATGTATGTTGGTCCTTGGTTTAAATTACAGGATTGAGACCAAGGTTTAAAAACAGCTTAAGTTGAACACTAAAGTTGTTTTCATAATGTCATTTAAGCCTTTAAAATTTTTCAAGGGAAGACAGGTGGAGATATGGATTCTTCATCTGTAAAGAACTAGGAAAATGGCCTAGATAAAGAACAGGAATTGGCTCTGAATGTGTCTTGTGGCCATTGGAACCTGCAATACTTGTCCTGCATTGCAGAGTGCTACAAGGTTTGTCAATGGTGAGACAAAAATTCCCCTAAATCCTTTCCTAAGCCAATCCCACAGCCACCAAACTCAGCTCTTCCTGAGGCCTTGTAGAGCTGCTTTTCCTTTGCAGAAGAGAAGGAGGTCCATGAACTGATTGCAAACAACAAATAGGAAAACGATAAATGCACCACCATGCACCACGTGAGAAAAGATGAAAGGAAGTGAAACATATGGAGACACAAAGCTTGCTTTTATTTGGTTGCAAAGGAAAGCCTCTGACTCAGATATGTAAGATAGCTTATGTTTTCACTCAATTTTATTTAGGGGTTGTGCAGCTCTATTTTTGTCTTTCAAAAACTCTGATGGGTTGCATATGACTAATACAGCATCAGATGACTTTGCTTCTCAATGTCATGGCCATGTCAGGGACTGATTTAAAGAACTCAGTAGAACTGCAGGCAAAATGTTTGGTGATCCTCAGATAAGTATTGGTGTATACATAAACATTTTAGTCCCATGATGCTTAAAGAAAAAACAAACAAACCCTGATTAAAATAAGCAGGAGTTTTAATTCAAATTTTTATCTCTGTATTTATTCTTGTCACAGTAAACTTGTAAAAGCAGCTTAAACTGTGCTTTAAAAGATTATATCTGAGTGCTGATATTTTCTAATAAGTTGGAGGATAATTGGAGCTGTCACCTATTATTATTAATCACACCCTTGGGTAAATATTTTGACAATAGAAATGTAGGGCCAATTAAAAAACATAAAAAATGCAACCCTGACACATTCTTGTCACTGCTGTTAATGATGGCATCACTGCTAATCTAGTCATTTGGGTCTCCAAATATATGCTGTGTTTGCTTAAGACTGCAACAAGAAAGCTTGCTCTCCTACTGGAATAAGAAAAGTTGAAAGAAAGAAAAAAAATTTAAAGCTGTCCTGATGTGTAATTGTTGTTAATGGATAATGATTTGTCACTGGAAAATGTTTAGAATGTTTCCCATCATGGTGTGATCTGTTTCAAGCGTTAGGTTCTTGTGGGGAAAAAAGTAAACTCTTTCATAAAATTCAGAATTTTTCATACACCCTGACTTCATATCTTCTTTGTTTTCATAATTTTATCTTATTTTTAAAGAAGGTGTCAGTTTCATGCCAATACAAAAAGCAAAAAAGGTTCTGGGTCTGTGTAAGCACCACTTAGCAATAACAAAAACATCTCCATATTATCAATGCTGTGTTCAGCACAAATCCAGAACAGATCCCTATACCAGCCCCAGTGGAGAAAATGAACTCTGCTCCAGCCAAACCCAGCACAATGTCTCACTTAACTCACAGGACACATCCTCAGAGATTCTCAGATCCAGCACCACCAAGTCTGACACTGTGGCACACCCTGGATTGCCTGGAAGGAGCAAGCTCAGCTTTCAGACCCACAGCCCAATCCAGCATCAGTTTCTGCAAGACACTGGGCCATGTGCTAAAGTGGTGGCTGTGCCATGCTCTGCTCCTCCGGCTGGGGCACACAGGCCACAGCTGAGCAAACCTCAGGGCAACTCTGCCGCTCCACAGGGAACGGGTTATACCCCACTCACACTCTGCCTAGTCCTCATATTTCCAGCCACACATTGCTCCCACCTAGGTCATGCCTGAATCACACAGTTCCCAAGCTCACAAAACAAAATCAAGCCTGACCTTGTTGTGCAGCTCTGGAACACTGTTGGCTTCCCCAGTGCAAGACCTGGCCCAGCCCACAGTGGACCATGCCAACCCATAAACACTTTCCTTCAGCTGGTAGCTCCCAGGTGTCAGCTCAACATCAGCTTCCGTGGGCTAGAGGTGATGCTTTGACCACCTCAGCTGTGACTTTACCCACCTAGCCTCTGCTGAACACTCTGCAGTAATTTCCCCACTTCCAACATTAAGGTACAAACACGTGCAAAATTCAGACTAGGTAAATCTAAAGATTTCGTTGTAAATGTCTTCTTGCCCTGGTTCCTCTGCTCCCTAAAAGCAGGCATGTTTGCAACCTGATTTCTGCAGGTCTTTGCCCTCCCTCATCCCTTCCCTTTCTGATACTAAAGGATACCACAGCACTTTGTATTGTAGGAAGCTGTAGTTAAAAGTAACGGTTGCCTTCTCAGTGTGTGTTTCTGCTAGAAAGACTTAACTGCTCTCTGGGGCCAGTTTTTTGCACTGGTGCATATGTATTACTTGTAGTACGAGCAGACCTGGCCAAGCATAGCCTTTCCTGCTGTTAGCTTTCTGTTTGCATTATGACTTCATTTACTGCTGAAATTAAACCTCTGTGTGTGTGTATGCATGTGAGTTGTGCTTTCCCTGGGAATATTAGCAGGGGCTGAAATTCAAGTGTAACTGTGGAAAGCATTAACAGCCTCAAATCTCCTTTTTCCTTTTCCTTCTCATCCCCTTATCAAGTTCAAATAGTAATCACAAGCAGCATCTCTTCTTTCCCCCACATAGTGCAAGTCCCAATTCACAGCAGGCCTGCTCCAAAGTCACTTGAAAGACACCCAAGGATGTGCAAATCCTCTCATTTGGGATTGCCTATGAGAGATGGAAACTGAGATTAATTCATGCTGCTGCTGCTATCACACTCATGGCTGCAGCCAACTTTGTGGAGGAAAGCATGAAGCAAGTACAGAAGCATCAGAGGTGATCCACCCACGACTTTTCCAATTTGCAAGAGAAAAAATTTAATAGCCAAGTGTAATGGAGAGGGTACATGGACCTGATGTCCACGCAAAGACATAATCATGAATCCTGAAAAGCAGCAGAAAGAAAATGCAAAGCATCAGCTGAATAATAACAGGAAATCCTTAAGGTATAAGATAACATTTTTAAGCCAAAATTTATCGATGTGAATGTTGGTCCTCACCTCCAAAATGTCAGCTTTGCACTGGAGTTACTGAACCTTGCTACCATCAGGTGCTTGCTTGCTGGAGTAACTGGGCTTCACATCAGTCCTTCACTTTCTAACACTATCCCCTATTTTGATGGCAAAAAAGAAATTATCATAGAATCCCAGAATGGTTTGGGTTGGAAGAGACCTTTAAAGGTCATCTAGTCCAAGCACTGGCAACAAGCAGGGACATCTTCAGCCAGATCAGGTTGCTCATTACTCTAGGTGTGGGCACTTGGACTCATAGCCTGACTGTCAGCCCTCCTCATCATCTCCAGGAGATGTTTTGGAAGGCTCTTAAGCTAACAGTGGAAATGGATTTGGATGATACACAGCATGGCACAAATTACAAAGCCTCCACTGCAAAACACCCTGCTGAAATCAGTGTTAGAGTGAGGATCAGCTTGACCTTCTCCCTCCAGGAAATGCAAGTCCTTGCAATACCCAGGAGCTTGTTTTGGTGCAGGTTCACTCATTACAAATACTGCAAAGAAAATGGAGCTGCCCGACCCAGGGGCTGTGAAGCTCCATTTGGATTTGAGAAGCTAAAGGCTCAATCACTTCTGCTCTGCAGTCTCTTCAAGTGGAAATGAAATTACTTCCCTTCCCCCTCTCTATTTAAGGGAATTAATGATGTTTTCTGTCCTGCCTATCTAAAGAGAACAAATAATTGGAAGAGAATTGATCTTTTGAAGTAACAACGTCAGCACAGGCTTTTTTTCCCCCACCCCTTCTACCTAATTCCTACTTTGGCAGAAGAAAGGTTTATGAAGGAAATTAGTTTCACCATTTGCATACACCAATATATTTAGCTGGTGGCTGTGCAGGTCCAATTAACTCAACTAACAATATGGGTGAAATTAGGTTATTGGATTATACTTGTAGCCAATTAGAGTTGCCACGGTTGAATTACTCCCTTTCTTAACCTTATTTAAAGTTAAGAAAACATGTTGATGGTAAGACTAGATGGTTTTGCTCCCTCTGGCTCCAAGAACAAAATATTCTATATCCCCACAAAACACCTTAGAATCCAAGACAGTGTGCATATGTGTATGGATGTGTTTTATGATCAGGCACAGCTAAACTTGTGCATTTGGTCAGATCAGAACTGATGTGTGAAGGCAAACTGAACCTATTTGTTGTGCTTCTCTGGACTTCTTCCACGCAAAGCACAACTGGAAGATGCCCTTACTGTGCCCCAGTCCCAAATGGGCTCTCCCTGCACGGAACCTGAGGCAGGGCTAGTATGTATTTCATCTTCTTATTGTGAAACACTCAGTGGATCCCCTACTGATGCAATGTAAACATGACTTCATGTTTTCTTAACAAAGTACACTTCTTTTCACCTCCGGTAAATGGTAAAGGCCATTTGGGTTCACAAATCCATTTATCTCTCAAAAGGAGATTTTCCTGGTAAATCTAAAGTTCATCCCATTTTCAACTGCTTGCAAAGGATAACGAAAGACAAACTTGCTGTTTCAGGTCTTGGGTATATCTGTTCCATATTTCTGACAAGGATTTTGTATTGCTCCACAAAAGCTCTTCAATATCAAAGATTATTTCATGGGTTCTGCTTAGAAAAGGCCACAGAACATGAGCTCCACAAAAGAAAGCTCTCTCCTGAAAGAAGCTGAAAGCTTTTGGTCCTGTGCAGTGGTGGTGGTGATTTCATAAAATAAGTTGGCCATTTGAAAAGGGAAAACAAATTTTTGGATCAGAGGAACTGGTTCATGGATGAAAAAATAAACTTTACACTGTATTGTAATGTGGAATTTTGAGGAATCTATAAATGATTTTAGAGTAAAGTGCATTAAATTTGCTTCTAAAGGGAAAACTTCAGTGTGGCTTAAAATGGACCAAACATCTGTTTTGTTAAAAACATAACCAAGCTTTTCAGTGCCTTTCAGTATGAGCAAATTAACTGAAACTGTCACAAGTGGAGGAAAAATATCAGTGCTTTCAAAATATATGTCATTATTGCTCAGCAAATGCTGGCACTTTCTTTTCCAAAAAAAACCTTACTTTCACTCAGGTCTGTTGGAGGCTGTGTATAAAATTGTGCAGGAGAAAGGTGCCTGTTGACCCTCCCCAGGAGCTGCCCACGAAAATGAAACATCAGTTGTGCCTGTCCTGACTGAGGATGAGAGTACTCAGGACTGAGGCTGCAGAGGGGTCTCCCACCATTCCCAGGCTTCCCTTGGACAAACCTTTCCTCATTTGCCTGCCAGCAGAAAGGACAGACTTTGGGCTGGGCTGCTGCACAGCCTGAGGTCAGAAAGGTGCTCGGTATCCCGGACCAGCAGTGCCAGCCCCCTGTTATGGGCTCTCCCTGCCAGCAGGGACATGAGATTCATGTTTGTCCATGAATCAGCCCCTTCAGGCTCCATCCTGTGGGAGCAGTGCCCTCAGCCACTGATGGACAGGGCCACCAGCAAGGCCACGTTCCCCTCCTCTCCACCACACAAGGCCATTGTCCTCCATGGATGCTAATGGACTGGGAAGCTTCCTGAGACACAAGGCCTCTCATTGTCCCTGGGAAGTGCTTTTCCTTGTCTTCCTCTTTCAGCTGGACCCAGCTACACACCAGTTATTTCCCAGACATAATGCTGCCCTTTGTGGCTGTCTCCAACACCATTTGGGGAATGCTCTAATACGGACAGGCCCAGAGCATGAAATGAATGGATTGTGTCAGCTGAATTGCCAGGCATTCTGGAGAAGGCCGGGGGCTCCAAGAAGGTGCCAGTCCTAGCAGAGCTTCACTGGTTACCTCCTCTCATCTTCCTTCTCTTCCAAAGCCTCACCCTCTTCTTCCAACCTCCAGTTACATTATAAAGAGGGTTTTAATCCTGTACCTAATGCACTTCCTGCGTGCCTCTGAGCTTCCAAGGATGGGAACTTTGTATGTCCAAACTACAGACAAACTGTGACTTCTGTGCAAACAGGGTAGCCTGTTAAATTGCTTTTTCCCACTCAGTGGGAGCTTCTGCATTGAGGAGGGGACAAAAGCCTCTCTCTTCCTAGTGTTTGAAGTTCTCACTGCTCCTGGGGCTGCCAGAACCATTGCCCTGTCTATCAAACTGTTATGTCCTCCCAGCAAGGAGATGGTACCACAACACGTGGTGGATCTAGACAGATCTTGCTGTAATATAAGAGCATGCTCTGTATATAAATAATGAATGAGGATGCTGTTCCTGGGAGCAATTCTGATCCCTTGACAAGTGAAATGGCTCCAGTGTGATTCAGGGCAAGGAAGAGCACAATCAGCCATCCATCTGAAGTACTGACACACACCACATTAACTGGCTAATTGCTTGATTCGTTCTCCTTGATGTTATCTAAAAAGAACAGCAAGGACACCAGAGAACCCCTTTATTAACTGTTGTTAATAAACAACAGTTTATTAATCACTCACAGTAATGGGTCCTGCAAGAGAACAAAGACAGTGGAAAACAATCTGGGTTTTTTTTCTAAAACCTGACTTGATTCAGCACAGCTTCATGGGTGGAAGGTGTGGTCATGTGTCCAAATTCAGGTGCAGTTTATGAAGATGTTCTGCTTTTGCAAAACCCAACAGTGACAATTCTTATACTTTCAGTGTTGAGCTGATCACTCTTTTGGTGGGGAAGAGAAGCAGAAAAGGAAGAAAAAAGAATTTCATTCACTGTTTTCCTGACACCCCCAGCCTGACTCCTTAAAAGAAAGCCTGAAGGAGGCAGCGTGCTCTCCCAGCTGACCTTGGGGAGTACAGGATGCCTGGGGTGCTCTCTCCTGCTTCTACACTGTCCAAAAAACTCACATTTTGAGCTTCTTGAAAGCACAGAGATGGACTTTGTTTTTAACATCTGCCCAAAAGAAAATGTTGTATGAGAACAGGAGAGTTGGAACGGTCTGTAAGAGGGAAGAGTGGTAGGTACATTTGAAGCCTACTGTGATTGGCCTTGCTCAAAATATGGCACAGGCTTCTGTGTGCTGCCTCCAAGCTCACCTGATGGGCACAAAGGTCCTCTTAATTACAATGGCACATATATTCTTTTATCAGATGATTTCAGAAGTGAAACACATCACACTTGAACTGTCACACAATTTTTCATTAGTGTTAGAAAGACTTGGTAAAAGTCAGATGGGAGAGTGACTGAAAGTGGGCACATAGAAAATAAACATGTGGGTCTGCTTTTCTAAACTACATCTGCTGTAAGTCCCAGTTTTAGTTCTGCACAGCATTTAGCTACTGAAATATTCAATGGGTTTATGAAGGAATAATAGGAAGTTAGGGGTCGTGAAAGTTTAATATCCCCCTGCAAGATTAAATGGGACTATTTATTTCTTACTGTGATTTATACTGTTCCCTTAAGTTGGCACTCACACATCATAGGCAAAAAAAAAAAAAGAAAAAAAAAAAGTTAAAACAAGAGAGAGATGAATAAAAAGAGAAGACTAAGATAGAAAACATTTCAGTGGACTTTCAAGTATATAACTCCTTTATATGAAATTGCACTGTCCAAGAAGTGACTTAGAGAACAGAACAAGTTGTTGACCTTATATACCCTTTATTTTGGATTCTGTACTCTTCGTGTGTGTCATCCAAGCTTCTTTACCTGCAGTAATAACAAGGGTGGTGAACAGCTGGAATCTCATATCTCTAGTTCCCTGGACCCTGCATGATAATAACATTTACCAGCATCTTGCTGCTTTTCCCAGAATCTGAGCTGAATTTCTATATAAGAAACAGAGTGCACCAATGGGCAGGTCAGGATCTTTCTTGACCACCACAACCTAATAAGTTATTACAGGTAAACATTTGTGTTCTGAGGTGAGTTTGGTCTTGAGCGATGTAGCACCACTCACAGCTGTGAAGCTGTTACATTTTCTGTCCCAGGAACACCAAGATGATATTCATAGCCAAAGTACATGTCTCTTAATCTTTGTGTGGGAAAATCACATATGGACAACTGTATTCATAACATAGTCAACATCTATGTAAATGGAAGCAAAATTGAAGTTGTGATGTCATGCCTATTTAAAGGAGGTCAGGCCTGAGCTTTCCTCTTCCTTCAGTACATGTTTATAGAGTACATGTCCCTCCCCAGGGTTTCAAAATGATTTACCATTAAATTAGTATCATTATCCTCAGGAGTTAAGTGCTATGAAACTGTGATTATTTACATTGAAATCTGATGCTCTACAAGGTAAAATGACACGCCTGAGGTTCTTGTGAGCCAATTTCATCAACAGAAATGAGTCGCTGCAGTCCCAAACCACCCTCTTTGTCAAAATGAACATGAACTAATTTATGTGGGTTTTGAAGCATTCAGCCCACTTCAGCTTCAGATCTTTTTTTGTTGTCGTTGAATTGTTCAGAATGATGGGAATTTACAAACCGTAATGTAGTAGAAAATTGAAGGGAAGGCAATACTTTTTATGCCCACTATCAGTTGAATAGGATTGCCACTTTATCCAGTGCCAGGTGGCTTTTATTTAAATTGCTGAGCATGTGACTGCTTGGTGGGCAGATGGGCAGTCCATGTGCGTGTATCCAAAGGTAGGCAGTGTATGTCTGTCTGCTCTTTGAATAATTCTTTCTCCAGAAAAGGAGGTGACAACTGAAAGGAAATCATAACTTTCTAAAAAGAGCCACAGGGCAACTTTAACTCCCACAGGACTCAAAGAGATCAGAGGAGCCTGGGAAGTGAATTGGGGTTTCTGGCACCTCCCACAGCAGATCTCCGTTTTGAGGTTTCTTATTCCCACACAGGTGTTCAAGAGCCAGGTTGCCATTTACACAGCACTGCCATTGACATAACAAACCCTGCCAGACCCAGTCACACAGAAACACAACGTGCAATTTGTCAGCCTCTTACCAGCTCCTGCTCCCAGCAGTCAGCCAGCACTGTGGCATTGCACACACAGCACCCTCATCCCCCTGCCTGAAGAAAGGACTGGAAATGTTTAGAGGCCTTTAACTGGGAGCAGCTAAGGAGAAAACTGGGTATCATTCAGGGCATGGTTAGCTGCAGCCATGGTAATAATCCTTGTAATATGGACGTACCTGAGGTACCTTTAAATTACTGGCCATCTGTAACAGTGACAGTCCAGAGCTCAGCAGCAGCTTACTGTAAAATCACAGCAGTGTCTGTGTAGATGCTTCTGGCGCCTTGAAAACTAATGCTGGTAAGTCCAGAGAGCAGAGAGAGATCAAGTCTGAAAGAAGAAAATGTCTGAATTTGAAAGTGGAATTAAAACATGTGGAAGTGCAAGAAAAAATATATTTCAAACAGGCTTAGGTGATGCTCATTTCAGAAAGGATTATTTGGGAACTGGTTAGAGCTAAGATGTAGAGAACAGACCACAGAAAGCAATCTTGTAGTGGGAGAAGGATAGATGAAGTGACTCAGGACAACCTCCACAAGAAGCCAGAGATCACATCTAGCCAGTCGTTATTTCATTTTTATTTTATATTTATTTATTATAATTACTTAAAATTTGCAGTATCAAAAGCTGAGTGGAAAAGGGCAGAATCTGACCCAGCCACCCATACCCAAACTGGGACAATAGTGTCCAACCCATGAAGGAGGTGGAAACCATTGAAGCTGCTTTGGGAAAGGGAGCACGCATTCATGTGCATCTCATAGGTAAGCTCCTGTACTTTGAAGTTTGCAATGCCAGGGCATGGAAAGTAAATTCCCCGAAGTTTGCTGTTGATAAATGATTGTGCTTTTGAAATGGTAATACAAATGCACTGAGTCGTGAAATGCAGCTAATATAATTAATCTTGCAATATTGTAAATCTGTTGGAGACAGATAACATGAGAATTTTGCTCTACTGTTTCACACTACAGCAAAAACCAATAAAGTTGTGTTCAGAAAGAAGCCTGGAGCCTGAATATTTCCAGGTGACTTTGGTGATTTAAAAAAAATTTGTTTACATAACCTTTCAGAAAAAGCGAACATTATGCATAACATCAGTTTGCTCCTCCCTAAAACTGCTCCTAGAACTACCTGAAGAATAAAGATATATTCTATATTATTTTAATTTTTATAGATAGCTTAAGGAATTGCTTCTGTAATTCTTTAGAGTTTTTCTCAA
>VZUA01083754.1:17312-27749 GCA_013401035.1 Horornis vulcanius
CCATATATGACAGCAAAAACTCTGTCTCCCATTCTCCTCCCTGGCCTATACACAGTAATGCCATGATGATCTTGGAATTAATTCTTCACACATCTTAAAGAAAATCAAAGGAAAAGTGGATCCTCCTTGTGGTATATTCAACTAACAAATTCAGGCCCACTGAAATCAAGTTATTTCACTCAAAATTCATACAANCATTTTTCTCAACAAATGGAAATACCGTTCATGACCTGAGGGCTTTCTTTAAGGATCATAAATAGAACATTTCCTATTTGAATGGAACCAGAATTCCTAATGACATAACGACATTTTATACCTTCCCTCTTTCAATACTCATCTTTGAATCATGTCTGAAAAGCAACAATGTAATCCTTACAAATGCAGAACACCTTTCCTCCATTTAAAAGGAAGGATGAATAGAAATTGATGCTTTACCTCTACCTTTTGTTGCTACTATTCCTTTGCAGTTTCAGTCTCTCACATCTCTACTGTAAGTTATACCGATAGAAGTTCTGGCAACAACATATACAGCAACAAAAAATGTTTTAAAAAATAATGAATTATTTTAAAATGTTAACACAAAATGCATATTTATTATATACTTTCTAAACTAGAAAATCAATTACACCTTAGAATTTTAAAAAGAAATTAACACTTGCTTTTAAAAAAGCCCTATTACACTATACTTACATTTGACTCTGTTCAGGTATTGTGTACTTGGAAATCACAAAGAAGCTAATTTCCTAGGATTGTAATAATATGCAGCTAAGAGAGGAGAAATTGTTAAATTGCATAGCCCAATATAAACTCCTGGCTAATAATGAAAAAGCAGTTCTTGAGAGGCAATTCTGGATTTTATGTGCACTAACATAGTCACTTAAAATCTATTAAAATATAAAATATTGAAAACCTGAAAAACAGATTCCAGTATTTTCACATTAAGTTCAATCCAGACTAAACTTCATGTGGACACATCTGTAAACCTCCAGTGCAAACCAGCTCTCACAGTGCTGCCCAGTCAACTCCACTGTCAGGGCCCATCACAGCCCTGAGCATCTGAAAGCTTTGGTACTTGCAGCACTCAGCTTTGCATGTTCTCTCCTCTCTCAGGACAACTCTGTGTCTGGGAATCATTAATTACCTTCAGATTTGTCTGAAGTTGGAACCCTGGCTCATTCTTTCATTCTCAGTTCCGTATTGTCACCAAGGAAGGTGTTGTGCCACTGCTTAGGGAGAGCTCCAGCCTGCCCAGCACTTGGCCCAGCCATAAGGACAATTCACAGAGCAGGAGGAACAGCAGCACTCCTTCACAGTGATTTGTTTTCTAACAGGGAATGAGTCATTCTCATGCCTGTTTAAGTTCAATAAACATCTTTAGGAGAGTATCTATGATTAAACACAGAATCAACACTGTATCCAAGGACTGTTGGTGGACACCACATATTTATTCAGGCTTCTGGGCCTCTTTTAATGTTTAATTTTGCCTTGATGACCATTTTGTGTCTAGAACCTGAATTAGTGACAAATTCGCTGGAATCTTCCCCCACTTTTCATACCCTTCCAGGTTTCTGCACTTTTCTGAAGCAACGTCTTTCCTGCCAAACTCTGTAAACCAAGTAGTATTTGCTGGCCATCATGGCCTTTGGATTCGGAGAAAAATTCTGTCCTGCACATGATTATGGACAATTATCCTGACGAACTTTTGGAACCCCTTCCAAAATGCTCTCATTACTTTTCGTGACACTGTTTTGCTCAGCTTCTCTAGCTCACTTTGAGATACAACTCAGGAGTCAGTGATGCTCCCAAAGGCCTTTCATTCTCCTGGCATGCCAGCAGGTTACATGTTTAGTTTATGGTGAATTAAGTAGACAAAGTTCATTAAAACACATTCAGTACTTTAGCACTATGTAGACAGATCTCACTGAACTCCATGGGACAGAAAACTAAGTTCCTGACAGGACTGCACCCTATAAAACAATTCATCAAAACATCCACTGTGACTCGTAGAGTGACTGTGAGAGATCTGAATATCTTAAAAAAATCTCTGCTGAATCTCCCCTGGCAAGCTCAGACTCCAGTAAAACCCGTTCTTGGCATCTGTGCAGGACAAAACTTTGTAAGATCGCTGCTTGAATGTTTTTTCACATTAATATGTAGATTCCAAAGAGCAAGTTCAGCTGGGAATTTAAAGCAGAAACAAAAGTGCAGATTTGATGGGAAGAAGTTCTTTCCAGTTCATGGAAACATATTCTTCCTCTTACTGGAGTAAATTCAGAGTGAGGAAAAAGCCCTACAAAACTCAAACCACAAGCCAGTCCTTTGCCAGCCTGGACAATCTTTCAGTCCTACAGTGCTTGGTGTTGTGAGGCATCCTACACATCAACAAGCTTAAGGCACTCCTAACTCCACTGTTTCAGGACATGTAGAAGACCATTTAATCAGTCACCAGACACTTTTGTTTCAAGCAGTATTCTAAGATGCAAGAGTTAATTCAAGAAATGCAGACACTGCCTTAGCTGCACAGTGAAATGAGACATTTTCAGAACACAGCTTTCAAAACACATCATTCCTTCCATAACAGCTCCTCAGCTGACTGAGAATTCTGGCCCCACTCATCCTGGAGCCACACATGGCTTCTCACGACATCTTGTGGCAGCAGGACCAGCTGGCAGGGCTTTTGTCTTCAAAAAAGTAATTTAAGATGTGAAACAATGATATTGCAGAAAATCAAACACAAAACAAAAAGCACCAACTTATAATCAATTAATTCAAACAGAGTAAAAACAACCTTCAAAACAGAAAAATTCCCCATAAAAATAAAGACACGAAGCATAAAATAACAGGAGTCTTATTCTAAAGTAATAAAGTCAGAAAACTAAAACAATCTAATGAAATTTGAAGTGCATGTGAGCTACAGATGTACAGCTATAATAATACAAGTATGTATTATTAACACTTAATATAGTCTTACCTATTCTAACAAGAAAATTAGAATTTTCTTTGTACTTTGTTGCTTCCAGGAACAGATTGGTAGAGAAGGGAAAACCTTCATTATCCAGAAACACAAGGAAAAGCTGACTCAATTAGGTTAAGTTATTCTGATATTTATGTTGCATGCAACTGGATAAACGCAAAATAGCAAATCTTATCTCCCCTTTGTTTTCAAATTATGGTTTGAGAAAAGATGTCTTTTAATTATACCTGAAAAAACAAAAATTGTGGTTCAATACTATTCTACTGCAAACACATCAGTCCCAGAAGAATTAATAGATGGCCCACCTTAAAAGGAAATCAGATAGCTCTAATTAAATACAATTAAAACCAACAAAATTATTTAATGTATGGTCTTATTTTCACAAACATTCTCATCGAGGCACACAAGAAGCATGTTTTCTCAGTCATTAACAGAGTAAACCTTAATTCACACTGTTTTTTGATGGAAGGTATTTCACTTTCTCTCTATGCAACTTGGTGTCTGAAATCCTGACTCAGGCCCTCATACAGCTTCTGGAACAGTGGCAGTTTTTCCTGTCAGGGCAGAAACAACTGGCTTTGCCTAGACTTGGTTGGAAGACAACAGAAAAAAATACAAACAGGTTTTATGTAGTCAGAGATGAGTATTGGAGGACAAAGAGAAAGCTTCTGGGATGAATATTCAAGCAGGACTGCACTCTTACTGAACAGTCATGAAAGGTTTTGCATTTACTGTAGCACCCTCAAAGCAACAAATCCTACACCAGGAATAACTCATATTTGTCCTTCAGATGTGAAAAAAAATAACAGTCTACATTTCACTCGGGTCATGCATGCTGAGATTACTACATTTACTGGTGTGTCTTTCTTACTCTCCCCCATTCCTGTGTTGGGGAACACATTAGAGTTAGCAAAGAGAGCCCTGTCAGCACCAGGCACCTCAACCACCACAGACTTATCACACACAGCATCAGCACCCTAGGAATCAGATACAAAAATGCTAAGATTAAAAAAAGGGCACTTTCCTACAGGGATACTCAGAAGCAACAGACATTTAAGTCTGCAAAGTCCCTGAAGGACTACTGTGACTCCAGAGAAGCAAACCAGACATTTTAAGCCCTGCCTAACCTCTTGTCAAGCTGCAAAGATTTACTTTTGTGTGCAATACAGAACTTCAATTTATAACCTGCTAGAGACTGAAAAAGAGAATGTTGGCCCAAGAAGATTTGCTGGCACAAACTACAATTTATGTGAGATTGTGAAGCATGAATCAGGCATCTGAAGCATGGATGGAGTCAAGCCCTCCTCCAGTATCATGGGTGTGCTTTGGCAAGATGCGAAGAGGTTGGTGGGAGCAGGGAGAGAAGTTACCACAGACTGCATATTGCAATATCCAGTGGAAAAGGTAACTTTTCCAAGAGAAAAGAAACAACCACGGGCTACAAAGCCACAAATGCAGACCTCCATCTGCCTCCACTCTGAGAAATGGTCTACAGACCTCTCTGATGAAAATCAGGTTTTTGGCAATTTCTACAACCAAATCACGGCAAAATCTCCACAGCACAACAGCAGCCCCGCGCCGCTCCCAGCAGCCGCTCCTCTGCCGGTGGCGGCATCGCCACCAGAGAGCGCCGCGGACACCTCACCTGCGCTGCCCTCGGCTGCACCACTCTCAAACTCCATCCTCCTGCTGAAGGAAACACTCGCCTCACATCTGAACTCACCAGCTACTCCGAGCTGCAAAGAATATGGCTTCCTATTGATTTTTTTTTTTTTTTTTTTTTTTTTTTTTTTTTTTCTGCAAAGAAGCGAAATAGACACTCAAATGGCCTTCGGGTGGAAGCTAAAATAACCTTGGAGAATAACATTATCTCAGTGAAGTAAAGCATATCTTTGTCTCAGAAAGCAGGCTGGGAAGCAAAGTGGCAGGAAGGTCATCCACATAAATTGTGGAACCCTGACACAAGAACTGACATCTCCTGCTTTCAGAAAGGAGTTTCTCAAGGTCAGAAAACTTTTTTCTCATGTAACTCTGTCCTCTACTGGCATGGGTGCAGTATACCTCATATATTTGTGCAGTTACACAGTCTTAATGTACAAATACTATCATTTAGTGGATTCAAAACCACAATGTTTTGAAGGCCAGGACACTTCTCTCCACCATCTCCATCAATTTTTTGATACACCATCTACAGTGGTAAGGTCCTAAACTTACCTGAAAGTACCAAATACACTCAGCTAGGAGCAGAAACCTAAGAGTGCAAAGAAAAACGCACACCCTACTTTGTCTTCATTTATATGCTCTAGCATAAGGTACAACCTGTGCTTTAGAAACTCAAATAGACAAGAGTTTTTAAGGTCAGTCCCTGTGGACTGCATTCCTTTGACTAGGATTGTCTATCTTCTAGAGATGAAACCATGCACAAACCATGTAGATTTTAATAGTTCTCATCAATTTTTTCATTCACGAGAAGCCTAATCTGACAAGATGTGGAAGATGAGGTGCTGGATATTAGCTTAAATAGTTGCAGTATTGTTTTCGGAATTGTCTGTTTAGAAAGGACCAACAGTTGTTGTGCCTGCACCAACCTGAGGAGGAACTTGTCTGCTGCACGGTGCAGTGAAATAACCTAACACACAAACCACCTTGGAATGAGCCTGCAGTGAGACTTTTTAACGGGATTATTGTGTCAGTCATTGAAAACAAATGTCTCTAATGCTCTTACAATCCACTGATTTTACCCTGTAATACCAAGACTCAAATGCTGTAAATATGAATCTTATTTGCAGCCATTGCTGCCTAAGAGAGGCATGTAAATCACTCCATGAGGCTGCACCAGTCTGAGGGAGACTGAAGCTGTCAATGCTTTAATTTTTAACAGCCTCCCTTCCATCAAGGCACATCTAAGTTTCCACTCATATTCTTAGCTGCTGGGTTTTTTTATGGATACAATTCCATAAAAGTAGCTAATTATGATGAACAAGTACTTAGAAACTCTAACACAGAGCTTGAACTTCCATGGAAGTGTTTATAATTGTAATGAAGCAGCTTGTCCAAGAAGCCTGGGAGATTCTGTCCTTTCAAGACAATGTAATCCCAACACACATCAGAAAGCTGAAGTCCACAGAGAACTTTCAGACTTGATTCAGTTCCTTTCATTAAGCACTAGGCTCAGCATACCCAGATCCGACTTCAGCTAGGGAAGGGAACAATCAAACCATGTTCAATTTCCTCTATATGAGCTTTTGAGATTCTAGGAGTTCACATGACATATCACATGGTTTTAAATCCCATTGTGATTGGTATCTCTCAAGGCAGAAAATCTCACTTTAAAACATACTCTTTCCAGACCCATTGTACATAAGCAGCAAAGAACAGTGACTGTTGTGACAGACAATCTTATTACCATCTTCATCTCATTTGAGAATGACTTTTTGAGAAGTACTGGCAGTACTTACAATAAAAAACAATTTTAAACCTCATTTTTATAAGGAATATCACCTTGAAAAGTACTTCTTACACTTTCACATTTACTTCACTATCAATAAATCACTTCTGTCCTGTAATCCAGAATGAAGAGCATTAACCAAACACCTTTCAGAATCCAAGTAAGAAACAAACAAGACTAAAAATCCAGTCAAAGGGAAAGAATATTCATTTTTTCTGTCTTAAAAGAGACTAAAACAAAGTATGTGACCAAGAATCTGAATACAGTTCCTTTCGTTCACCAATTCTGTTAAAAAAAAAAAGGTAACAAACGATTTTAATGTTGCAGCTTTATTTAAAAGTGACTTTAGTTTTTGGTAACATTTCTATACAAAATTGATACAATGAAAAATAAACTTCAGCAGTGTTGTAGAGCAGATTACAGGCTGTAAACTCATCATCAAACATACTATATTGGAAAAGGTAACTTTGTTCAAAGCTTATTTGCAGACCAGCACCAAGTGATCCCAAAGGCCTAGTTTTACTCTACATGCCAAAAAACCTCAAATCCACACTTCCAAAGTAAGGAGTTGTTCAAACTCACTTGTCTTCTAATTTACAGTAACAGTTGTGATTAACTGTATGCAAGAAACACATTAAAATTTCCTACAATACCTTCAGTGAGTAAAGATCAACTTTTGTACACCTTTGAAAGTTTACAAGGAGTCACAGACAACAAGGTATTGCTATTTACATGGAAGTCAGAAGTTCATGAAGAAATTCCAAAACCTTGTAACAGTTCTTCCTAAACTATTTTGTTTCAGTCAATTTTATTTTTTTTCAGCCAATTTCATTGTTCTTGGGATCACATTTTAAAACCTATGTCTGCAGTACATCAAAATTCCAACACATCAACAAGCAGTATGAATAGCATCCAGCAGGGAAAGAGAAAAACCAAAACACAACAAGCTATGCAATCCTGAAATTCTTTTACCATTCTTATCACATGCTCAGTAGAAAGCAAGGCTCCTCCTAAAACTCTTTTGTTTCTATTTTTAAGGTGTCTGAAATCTAGTTTCTCAAATAGAAAACCTATTTTGGGAAGAAACCTTCTCATTATAAACCCAGTTCCTCAAACATCCCATTTGGCTTCATGCAACCCTTACAAGCACAGGGAAGATACTGCCCTCAAATATTAAGGCTGTAGAGAGCGACCAGATGGGGCAAAATACTAATACTCAGATTGTGAAATAACTGTACTGTAGTTCTTGTATTTGGTCTTCTCTGTCATGCAATCACAATTACACTTTGTAAAAGACAGCAGAGGTCTGTTTCCTGCTTTCCGCTCAGCTTCTCACTTCACGATTCCTGAACTCAGTTTGGTTTGTTTTATCATGGCTGTTCACGTAAAAGTTCTAGGAACAGTACCAGTGAAAAAGGATGCTATTCCAGTAACCCCAGAAAATCTGCAACTTAAAAGTCCTCCCTAGAAATTGAAAAATTTCCCCTAGAAATTCCACTTCCTTTACAGGCTCTTTGCCTTTTACTTTCATCTCTGAAACATCCACCAATCATGCTTTAACACTGCTCCCCACCCTGTGATACCAATGTAAACAAAACCCAGTTGAATAATCAAGTTTTGCCAGAGGAAAAAAAAAAAAGCACCATAACATTACATCTTTGCTCCTTCCAGGAAGTTATAGCAGCATCTGGAGACCAAAGCCTCAGCATTCTAGTGCTTAAAGCCTTGCTCCCAGGTCCTCTGCAATGCTTTGGATGCTGGTATTAAAACAGAAGAGGTATTGAACATAGGATGTGCTCACAGGAACGTGAATAGGAGCTTCTGTGAATTGTGTGCAACAGACCTATTTTGTGCTGGGGACATTTACAATGCAGATTTGGTTCCCTTTTGAAGCTGAGGAGTCACTGGCACTGAACAGTTTTGCCATAGCCACCTCGTCCAGCATCATAGTCTTGCCGATACTCATCTCGGACCTAACAATGGAGGGAGAAAGGGAAGTCCAAAAAAGACAAGGAAATACGATTTCTCAAAATTTGTTACACTATCAGAACACAGTCATACCGACATCACAACACACAAGCTGACCGACCAAACAGAAGGTGAAGCACATCGTGCAGATGCCCAGAAAGGCATAAACCAACTTCCTCCTTCATCATGTCTGGGGACCCTCTAATTAAGACAGCCCAAGCAGGGATGGCCAGCTTCGGACTTCAGCAGTACAAGCCCCTGCCACCTGCTCTACTTGGAGTACACTTGTGTGTTCCTGACAGCCCCTTACATTTTCTGGGCTTACTTAAAAGCATGATCTCCCCAAGCAGCTAAGCATTGTTTCTGCATGTACTTTTACTGAAATTTATGGAAGAGTTATTTATTCCTACTGGATTATACTGCCATTGATCAGATGTCTTCCAGCATTATCCTAAACAATGACTCCTAAGCTGCTATTTCTGAAATTGATCTGTGTTCATTCAAAACCAAGAAGTTTGGCAAAGTCACCATTCCCTTAAAACCCCNGACTCCTAAGCTGCTATTTCTGAAATTGATCTGTGTTCATTCAAAACCAAGAAGTTTGGCAAAGTCACCATTCCCTTAAAACCCCAGGCTGTACAACAACCTACCTGCCCCCCTGATCTTCCACGGCCATACTGCCTACCCTCCTTAAATCCTGCATCCCAGTCTGTCCTTATGATCCTGTCATCAAGTCTGGTCCCATTGATGTATCGCATTGCATTTTCAGCATCTCCTCTGGCATAATACCTTAAGAATAGGTTAATGAAAAAATGGACTTCTATTTTCATCACATGGAAAAAAGAATATCAAATGGGCTACAAAACCAAGTCTTCGCTTGAACCACTTTTATGAAGCCACACCAGCTAAGAAAACTGCTAGTGAAACGGAGGAACATGCAGCAATTCAAGCATTAAATATGCACATACTGGATTAAGTTTGTCAATCATGCCGACTTTTAACAGAACAAAGCTCTATTGCTAAAGAGTGGG
Organism: Horornis vulcanius; assembly: GCA_013401035.1. Taxonomy (NCBI): domain Eukaryota; kingdom Metazoa; phylum Chordata; class Aves; order Passeriformes; family Scotocercidae; genus Horornis; species Horornis vulcanius. The sequence continues at coordinate 26,734 of VZUA01083754.1, forward strand.
AAGCCCCAGGCATGCGCCGTTCATGCTGCAAACTTTCACCATCCTGGTGAGTTCACTGGAACCAGCAACAGAATGATCCTCAGAAACATGCAAGATAATGAAGTCACACGACAGGGATGAAAGATGCCAACAGAAACTTTACACGTGTGTTTGTACAAAAAGAAGGACTTTTGTACCTCGGCACGGAGAGTATGAATTTACTGCAGAGGTCAACTCCTAAGAGATGTCTGGGTTAAAGTATCAAAGTGAAAGCAAGCTGCCAGCCCCGATCAACATGCAGTGTATGCTCGAATCACAGAATCATGGTTGGAAAAGACGTGTAAGATCATCAAGTCCAACCGTGAGACCAGCATTGCTTTCTCGCCAGGGTTTCCCACAGACGCTTTGGCAAAAGATTAATTTTATCCTCGGAGAACGCCCCGGTGACTCAGAGCCTGCAGTGCAGAGTAGTTCACCCGGACGGTTCCTGCCGCCCCGCACAAGGATACTCCACGAAGCAGAAGCCGCAGGCCGTTTTCTTCACTTTGTCCAGCCCCATGATGACCTTCTTGATGTCGCCGCTTTTGCCGAAGAGCTCGTGGATCTGCTCCTCCGTGGTGTAGAAGGAGAGGTTCCCCACGTACAGTGTGCAGCTCTTCCTCAGCAGCCGCTCCTGGTCGTACCGCGTCCCCTGGGCCGCAAAGACACAGCGTTACCTCACGCCCCGGCCCGGCCGGACCGCGCAGCACCCGCCCCCGGCTGCGGCTCACCCGGAAATGCTGGTCCCGGTACTGGCTGAGTTCGGCGTAGGAGTCGCTGCGTAGGATGCTCAGCGTCCCGCCGGAGCTCATGGCGGCGCTGCTCGTCCCGGCCGAGGCCAGCCCAGCACAGCACCGGACAGACCGACACCACCCGGCCCGGCCGCCCCTCGGCGCCTTCCCGCGGCCGCCGGGCGCGCAGCCAATGGCGAGGCGGTGCGCGGCTCTCGCGAGCCCGGCGGGGCGGGGTGCACGCCACCTCACGCGAGAACCGCGGGG
>VZUA01083760.1:8692-19641 GCA_013401035.1 Horornis vulcanius
ACCCAGCGCCCGGGGGGGCGGCCGCGTCCTCCACGCACGGACGTGTCGCTCTGGGTCGGGATGGTGTGGCGCTGCTTCAGTGCCGCCCAGAATTCGGAGAGGTCTTCGCCGAAATTGCTTAGTAGGGGAATTAGTTGGCTTCCTGCTGATGGGGCAAAGTGTGACTAGCGTACGGGCTGCCTTTAGATGCAGAGGCATGGCTCGTGAAGGAGAAGAATTTAAATGAAACAGAAATCTGCGAGGATAAATGAGTTTGCACAATTCAACAAGGATTTGTCTCGCCTTAATATTCTGGTCCTCATTTTCCATTAAAAGACTTGCTTGTTATCCTAGCACTAGGTCAGTAAATAGCAACTCAGCATGGCAGGAAAGCATTTACCAGAAGTAAACTTTAAGTAGTAACTTCCATCAGTTTCAGCAAGGCCAGAACTTCTTTTCTTTACCACTATTTCTGACTCCCATATCTATCTCAGAATGGTGTAAGAATGAAAAAGTGTTTCTTCAATGACACTGAGAAAACACAGCATCATATAAATGCTAAGTACCAACCATCCATCTATCCATGAAAGCCAAGTACAGTACTTCAGTGGTTACCAGTCTCCTGCTGTTCCCACTTACCCTTTACAAATTTAACTTCACCTTTCTGGCAAAAATCTAATAGCTGTTCAGAGAAAAGTAAATTCATCCTAGGACAGACAAGTAAAATCAGGGCAAAGACAGTAAGTACCAGGAGGAGTTACTATAGCTCAGTCCTCTCCTGTGAAGGGGCACTGGAGAGGCCAGCTGTTTTACTATTTGCCTCTTTTCCAAGTCATGGAAGAACTACCCAAGTACACTGCCAGAACGCTCTGAGGAGGGAGCAAACTCACTGCAAGAGTGAGGAGAAGGGGAAGAGGATTTTTTTTCCAACATTTTTGAGACCCACACAATACCACATATCCAGGTTAGGAGGGAGAACTAGGTTCTAAAGTTTAGAAGTCCTACTGCATGTGTGTAGTTGCATGGACAGGAGGGGGAACACATGAGATCACATCCGCTGTATCTGACTTGCCTCCTTAAAGAGAGAAATGGGGCAGAGCAGAGCAAGATCTTGTCAGATCTTCTCAGGCACATTCTAAGAAAGTCTCTGTATATTTATACACTGTGATAATTACAAGCATAGAAGCAAGAAGGAAGTGTAGAGGACCTTGCCAACTTCGTTCATATTCATTGAGAAAGCACATGGATCCTCCCCAAGTCACAGATGTTCAATATGAAAATGCCTGAATTCCACTGAATCACAGCAAGTTTGGAAAAACAGCCATGTCCCATGCAGCCCATGCTGTCACTAAGAAAACACGTGAATCATATTCAGTCAGGAACATTCACTGAAAAACTAAATAAAACCTGCTGTTGACATGGTCAGGCAGTGCCTAAAGAGCAAATTCTGTATTCAGATACAGCACACATAAAGATAGGAGGGAAAAATAAGACTGACGTAGTTATTTGTGGTTCTGGCAGTATTAATATATTTTGTGAAAGCAGGGCACTTAAACAGTTTTATATGAAGTAAAGTCATATGAAAGCACTGCCCAACTACTGCATGTTTCCAAAAATACTACATCTTCAGGACACTATAGATATTTTGCCTACTTTGAGCATGAGCTATACCTTTTAAGTGTTCTTCCACCTTCTTTGTGTTTCTGTCTTCCCTGAGTCTATTCTGTCCTCCATTTCTGTCTTAAACATTTTCTCTTCCTCTCTTTTGCCATGTTCATGACCTCATTCTTTTCTTTCACAAATCACAAACAGAAGTTTCTAAATCTTGAGGAGATGTTTGCCATCTCCTGGATATATTTAGCTGCCCCTGCTGTTCCCCATCTTCTCAGTGACAGTCTGACCTACACAAAAAAGAGAACTGACATTTCTAAGACATGGAGGGAAGCTGCCATGTCTTAGAAATGTCAGCTTGTAATGATAATGTCATTACATTATCCCTAGGGAATCAGGGTGTCAAAGTCTTAGTGCACTAGCCACCTCCTACATCCTCAACAGATCACTCTCATAGTGATGGCACTTGTCAGCTCCTCATATCTACAAAGTCTTCCAGTGTAAAAAGTGGACAGGAGGATAAGCAAATTATTTGAAGATGAGGGATGTTGGTTAGAGTACACAAAATGTGTGAGCATTTCAATTTAGAAGGGATTGTCTGTTGGTGAGCCAGCCTGCTCAATTAGATAGCAGAAAATTACTTCTCGTGCTGTTCTCCCATTCCATTCCTGGAGGTGACCACTTCTGACTTTGAAGGCATGTGAATAGCATAGGAATCCACTTTGAAGCCACTGAAATTTCGAACCATGTGTCTCCAGGCAATCCATGAGCATCCCTCAAACCCACCATGCAAGCCAGTGAACTCTGGTGTTCCCACATGCTAAATTCAGCTGTCCTGTGGCAGGGACCCAACCTCCAAGAAAGGAGCAAGGAGGGAAACTGGAAGGTGATAGCTGTATCCACTGCTCAAATTTAATCAGCCCATATTTGCAATCAGAATTTACTATAGCTTAATCCTCCTTGGATTAACTGGAAATTCTTTTTCCTTCAAGGACAATTAAACTATAGCAAACTAAAGCTGGGTATGACAGTAGAGTGCAAAATATCACTGAAACAGAGATAGTGTTGTTGCAATCATGAAGGTCTACCAATAACAGAGTTAATTCTACCTGCAAACATTGCCTCGCCCACACAACAGCTGTGGCAGCTGAAGATGTGACCCTCCCATGCTGAAGACGGGGCTGAGGTGGTAAAGCAGTATGACCGCTTCCTTTTCTGCCGCTCTCTGGCTCACTGCAAGCCAGCAGCAGCAGCAGTTTAAGCCAAGCCACCTGACCGGGGGCTGACGCCGTGCGGGAGCGCTGCAGGATCCATTCCAGCGCTCATTAGATGGGCGGTAGCAGCCAGCTGAGGGTAGAGCCTGGCTGAACTGCTCCAGACAGAGCTGAAGCAAATAAAATAAAACCTGAAAAAATTTCCATGAAGTTATTTCCTGCTGTTTGAAGATAGCATGGTCTCAGCTGCTTTCAGCCAGTGGGCACCATGCTTCCATTTTTGCTTACCAGGTGGTGTTCCCTGATCCTCTGGGTTTAGTTTAAGGACAGAGATTAGTTTAAGCAATGCTGAAACAGTGATTTCCATTAACCCTAGTGACTTTTTTTCCTATTCTGGGCTGCAGAACACCCATATAAATCAGCTTTCTGGCAGAATTGTGCTGTGGGGAAGCACTAGTATCTTCAACTATTGCAGCTGGATCTAAGAAAGGATGTTGTCTCCAGCCTCACTGGCTGGGGTCACTATGGATATTCAGCCTGTACTATGTGATATATAGAGAAAGCGTTAAATCTGCAGAGCATCAGGTGTTTCATTATTTATAGTTCCCCAGGCACACGTATATTGATTTCAGCAACACCTCCTTGAAGGAGTGTCAGCTGCACAAAAGATTTGCTGGTGACCACATGCAGGCTGGTCACAGTTACTATAATAAAAAGCTATGTAGGAACTCCTCTCCTTATAAGTGCAGAGAAATGTAATTAAGAGTATTTTTTTTCTGGTAGCCATCATTTAACTCTTAATCACAAGCTAATTTGTCAAATTCCCTTTGCTGTGAAATAATAGATGCTTTGCCTTCTTTGATGAAAAATTATGTAGTAGCCAGAATCCGATTGGAAATAATATACCTGAGTCTGTCTTCAAAGGTAGGAAAGACTTTCATACTGTTTGTACTACAAATAGTAGTAGTCAGGTTTTCAGTTTCATTCCAGATATACCACAATGCTTTACTCTGCCTGTAGAGCATGTTGCTGCTACCTTCTGTGGGCAATTACTTCAGAATTTGTCGCTCAGATATAACCATCTAAGTAGGATTACTCAGATCAATATTTTCACATTAACTTTATTTCTAGTCCACTTATCTCATATACTGTCAACCAGACTTAATCATCTGTCCCAATTTTGTGTTTCCATTTTATGGATCTTCATTAATCTCTTTGCTGTTGATCCCATTCTGTTTCTGCACACCTTCCCAGCTGCAAATCCAAGTGTCACATCACTTGTCAAGATGATTGCTCAAATATACTTAGATTTTTCTGAAAAAATTGGCTGTGTCCTACACATGTTAAATTTATCCCACTATCCGCTGCAGGATGAAGATATTTCTTGTTATGCACAGTATCTATAACTGATCCTTTATTATGAACAAAGTTTATAGAAAATACCAAATAAAATATTAAAATAAATATTAACATAATTAAATTAGATTCTGCTAGGTAGGTGTTCATTCAGATTTTGACATCCTAACCAATTTTATATCTATGCCTATATTTAGTTTATAAACTTGGTCACAGATTTAATTAATCTAGCAATGAGATTTTACCCAAAAGACCCCATATTTTATTGCTGTCCACTTGTCTCATTTGTAATTAACGTGATATGAGGTTATCTTTAAAACAGAAGAAAGGTTTCTTTCTTTAGCTGTCTGTTATTCCAACAAGCTGATGCAGATTTGAAGCAATCTCTTTAGGATGGCAAAGCTTTTACCCTTACAGGCCAGGAATAAACACACAAGAGCTTCCCACATGGGAAGTATTCCCACATGGGTTGCATTCCACATAAAGCTGTCTTTTGCCATCTGCTTGCCACTGCTGAATCCAGACCTTAGTGGCCTCTCTAAAACCTGAAGGGTAGATCCAGAAAGCATGAAAAAATATATCCCAGGCTGGATGTAATATTCCTTGTATATAATATTTCCCTTGACTACTATGTTGAATTCTCATATAAAATGTATGAGAATATCTACATTATCAACTTTTCTCACACAATATGAGATCACAACCTGCAATCAGATCCAGTAGTCAAATTCTATGTGTGTAGAAGAGTGAAAGAAAAAAAGACACAGATGTGAGAAACAAAATGGGACCAAATCCTGTTATCTGATGTGTTTGTCTGAACTGCAGATGATACTGAAAGTATGCAATGACCAAACACATTTGCAAGGAGCACCAAATCCAGATAATCTTCATCTGGGTGGAGTCTCTTAAATCAGGGATGTGAGTGCAGCATTATAGAAGTTATTCATATCTACAGGATATGATATCCTAGCATTTACTATGCTTCCCAATCTATCTCTCTCTAAGCTTTGAGGCTTTGAAAATCAAGAGCTGGCTGAGAGAATGCAAAACAAAACCATTACAACTGTATCTGAAGACACAGAAGTCATTGAGTAGAGGATTGCTCTGAATTAGCTCTTTGCAGATTTCCCTTCAGTGATGTCAGTTAGCTGATGTTTACATTGGCCTGCACTGTGCACAGCGATAGTAGTGCCATCAAGCCAAAATACAGTAGTTGGAAGTTAAAAGTCTGTTAACAGAGTTCAAGCTGCAAACAAGATGCAAATAGCAAGAATGATTGCAATGGCATGCCATGGCATAGGGTGCATTTTCTGCAACTTGCAGTCTTTAAATCAAGGTTAGACAGCTAACAGACATGTTCTATTTCAGCCACAAATGACAGGGCTTTAGGCAGGAATTACCGAGTAAAATGAAGTCAGGCTAAACGATTAGGCTGTTCCTTTCTGGCTTTCACATCTATGAAAATCCAGCTTCCCTGATCAGGGCAGCTGCCCTGATTGCAGAAGAGCAGCCCACACAGCGTGTTTGAGACTGGAAACCTGCTGCTATCACTTCATCAGCTGAGGTCCCTGCTGAGGACTCAAGCTTGTGGCACTGAGAGGAGGGAGGGTCTACACATAAAGCTGTATCTTAATATGCTAAGCCACTCTGCCAGCTGATTCCCTTGCTGCATTGAGCTAAGTAATTATTTTAAATAGCTGTAAATCAGAAAAGAGCTTTGCTTTTAAAAGTGAAATATACCATAATCCACGTGTGAATTAATGCCCCTGGCTATTTTCTCTCTCTCACGTGTGCAAACACTAAAAGCAATGAATTCACCAGCAGTTTTTGAGCCTTTGTATTCCTCTTCCAGATGATAATTTCATAAAGTTTTGATGCCTGAGTTTTGGCTGCTGTGCTGCAACTGACACTACCACAATTACATTCCTGAAAGGTTCACATATTTTCTTAAACAGTATTGAATAGTCTACAAAGGTATAAATACGTAAGAACAAAGCAGTCCTCCTTGTCCCAGTATAAGTGCCCTGACCTGCTGATTCTCAGGGCACACAGTATTATGCAGTACTACGTATTTCTTTGGGGAGGTGAAAGCTGAAGGTGTGGCTGTATTGGGTGAAAACCCCCCAGCAGCCATAGTTACCTCCTGTAGCAGGTTTGTTTGTCTTGGCAGCTGTCAGTAAACTGTTGCTGGGTAATTCTGCTCATGTCATTTTGGTCAGTGATAGTGGAGCAGCTAGCACCCTCTCAATAGGCACTAATTTTTACTAGATGTGAAAACAAATTTGTACAAATCTTAATTAAGGAATCCTATTTGATTGAAAGTAAGCCAGACTGAGTGCTGGAGACAGAAGTTGATTGCCTGTTTTAATTTAGGTCATATAGGCTGCATCTAAAAGCAGTTCTGACAGCTTCCTCAAGCCTCTTCATATCAGCGGGGGGAATCCTACTTTTACGGTGCTGTCACTGAATTATCCAAGATCTTAACTTTTTTTTTTCNCACTATAGAGTCTTTATGGGGCTGAGAAGGCTCATAATCACCATTCCACAGAGGACTGCAGGCAGATACAAAGATAGGGCACATTTACATCCTGCAATGGACAGAGACCCCTGAGGTAAAATGAACCTGCTCTTCCGCTGGAGGTGTCACAGCACCACCCTAAGGGGCCCCAGCCTGAAATAACAGACCCAAGGTGGGGTTGGATGCTGGAAAGCCCCAATCATCTCACCATTACAGTTTCTAGTGCTAGTCTTTGCAGTTTGCTAAGACAGTGTTCACAGGCAGTGAATGCATTGGGGTGGGGAGCTCCCTGTGGAGCCCTCACTGCGTGTGCGCAGTCACAGAGGGCATCAGCAATGCATCCTACACTTCCTGCATCCCAAGGCAGTGGCTTCGGGCTTGTTTTTCCCTGCTTGCTTTCCCCAGCCTGTTCTAGATGCACTTCACTGCTGACCTTTTTTCTTTCTTTCTTTCTTTTTTTTTTGTTTGTTTTTTTGTGTGTTCAAGAATAAAACAACACAGGCGTTTACCAATTTTTTAGCTATGTATTTTCTGCTCTGGTAGCGGGAACATCAACTATGAGATGCTTGAGATCACAACATCACAGCAGTGGTTTTAAAGCTTCAAACATGGACATCACACTGTTACCCACAGCAGGTTGTTCCCCACCACAAAACAGTCAACAAAAATATATTTCTAAATTTTTTTAATCACTCCTACAATATTCATGAATATTTGCATCTTTGACTATGTTACTTTGAACATAACCCTAGGTATGGGTTGCAATGCTTCCATGTATCATACTGCAGTAAATACAGAAGTCAATCTATTTCAAAGTGAACTCAGCCAAAAAGGATAGGAAGGAAAAGTTTCTTTAAGTAAGGCATAAGAAACTTCTGTAATGTATTTAGAGGAAAAAGAAAGACAGCTAGGAATCTGTAAAAGGAACGCAGGACTTCTAAACCCAGTATATTCATGCACTAGAATATGACAACAGGAACAGGACAATATCATAGGAAGACTAAATTCCTACAGCTAATTTTAGACAAGAACTGTCTGTAGGCCCAGCTTACTATTTCAATTACATTTGCCATGTGTTCATGCTTGACTTGACCACATTGTTACTGAATTCCTGCATCAAAGGGTTTATGGCTGCTTCTTTCAAAATAACTCAAAATGTATCCCATCTCTGAACTGCACTGAAAAATGCCATCAGGAAAATGAAACTGGATTCCTAAACAGGTTCATCAGAGTAGATGCCTTGGGTACAGCACAGCTGGGGTGGCCTTTTCCAGTGCCACAATGCCCTCAGCTACAGTCATACTCTAAAACTGGATGCCAGCACTTTGGGGATTAGAAGAGTGCATCTATTTTTAAATACCTTTTTTTCCTAACAAGAGTTACTAGCCTTTTTTAAGTCACCCAGGAAAAGAATTCATGTTATGCTCTTCAGACTTTACCAATAAGAATTATATGACACTCTTGAAATGAATTGTGAAGCGTTTATGTCTAGAACAGGATATGCAGCAGATCACACTCTGCTGGGAGTAGACCTCAGGCAGAGGGAGGTGTGACTGCCTGGAAGGGGCAGTTTATACCAGAAATCCCAGTGTTACCCACATCTAGCAAAACAAACCAGCACTGAGAAGGGCATAAAAGATCCTAGTGAATTCAAATGACATTGTTCCTCTATAGCACAGTACTTACTTGACTGAAAATTGAGAGAAGAGAGAAACTGGGCACTCTGCTGACTTTGGGCTCTGCCCAGAGCATTATTTTCCTTTCACACAAACCAGAGAAGGACCATATCTACAACCAGCCTCTGGGCTGCTCTCTAGGAGAGGACCTCCTTCAGGGATGCCACAGCTACTCCACAGCCCCCACTCTGCATGGGAAGAGCTGCTGCTGGGATGATACAGATGGGCTCCCCACTACCACACAGGGGCAGGGACTCAGTCTGCCTTTCAGCTTCCCAGCCGTGACCACCATGTCCCTGCATCTGCCCACCACAAACCTACATCTGCCTACCACCTCCCAAATGAAAACAGGCAAAATGCTCAGACCACCACACAAACCGAGGTAATCACACAGGGCAAAATGACATTGTCCCTTCAGTAAAATCTGCATGCTTTCTCTCTGACTCCATCTTCAGTTTATTGCTGCATGGTGGGGAGGGAAGGGGAGGAGGCCATCGAACTTGCTGTGGCTGTAGGTATTTTTCTAGGTCTGGGAGCAGTTCACAACTTCCTTGCCTATTCTAAAGAAAACAACACGCACAAAAGTGCTCCTGCAGGGCTGAATATGGAGTCTCTCTCAGGCTCAAATCTCAGTTTACACCCATAGAAAAAAACATATTGCCAGCATGAGCTCATGACAGGGTGATCTCTCTCTGAATGCTCATTTTGGCTTATGCACTTGGAACAGCTTGCTGTTTTCTCTGTAGCTCAGTCGTGCGATATTTCACTTCACTCTTCATCAAGAACCAGGAGGGGTCCGTAGTGCGATGGAATGAAAAAATAACAGCAGTTTTAATTTAACGTGCATTTCTTTTATGAGAAAGCCTTTTGAAATGACAGACAAAATTTTTATTTTCATACACAAAGCCATTCTCTGCTAGGGGAAGGGTTCAGGTCTGCATTTTCTTTTTTCTCTCTGTCATGAATGAGCTACTTTCAGTTGTTGTTCAGCTGTCAGAATTTCATTGCACTGAACAGATTGTTGGCAGCTGGTGGGAAGGTAAAATGAATTCATCTACATTGAAATAATAGTTTTTACTTTAGAAAGCAGCATTCATTTACTATCCCTAAAGCTCTCTACAGATGTGAATGAATGAAGCTTTATTGTGATCCATTTGAGGGGTAAGAACATCGTGTACTTTTCAGTCCCAAGCACAGAAGGCATCTGACTTGTTCATGGTCAGACTAAATGCACCTGAACCAAGATCTACTGAAATCAATAAAACATTTCCTGCAATTTCAAGGCATGCTGAGCTGAGACCTAAGCTAGTGACAGAAATAGAAAATAATTCATAGCCCTCAAATCTCTCTTCTAATTGCTATTTTAGGCTACTTTTCTTCCTTCTGTTTTAGAACAGGCCTAGACCAGAACATCAACCAAACCACAAAAATTTATTACATGACAATATGATACAAGAGAATTTGTGTTAAAGCTTTCCAGAAAAGAAATCATATTGCAAGGACAAATAATAGTATTTTGTGGCGAAGATAATATTTAAAGGAAGTCATAATGAGTTGAAATATTCCCATAGGCTTCTTTGCTTGAACACTAAAGCATTAATCTGAAATTTTTATTTACTGCAAAAATCTTATGCCATTACTGCCTAGGTTAAAGGGACAGGGCTATAGCAGTTGTACCAGCTAGAATTCAGGACTCAGTAGTGTACCCGGGAAATGAGAAATCTGAGCCACTCTGAACTCTGCACTGTTAGGCTGCTAAACAGATGCAAGTCTTTAGCAATGAGCACTTAAATCATCTTTTAATTTTAACCACAGCTTTTTAATTGCAGTAACTGCCATGTAGTCATAACTGTAGGATACACTTGGAAATACAGATGTCTCTCAACTACATGGAAGCAAATGATCATGGCTGGGATTAGTCATACCACAGCAACAGGAAGACACCCAAGTTGCTCTGAGAAGACAAGCTTATTTACTTGCACACAATACCTTCCAAACAGCTCTACTGCTTTCACACCTGAGCTGGGCAAAGCAGATCTGTCAGTAAAAATCTGGGACTTCTCTACTCTGCAGTCAACAGCATCACCAACATTTTTATCCTACCAATTATTTGTAATATCTGCTCATGCTCTGATTTACACATACTTTATATTAGCTATGGTTTTATTTTCTCTAGGTGGTCACTTCACTGCATATTTAAGCTAAATGCAGTTACAATAATGGAGGATTCCCCTCACTTACCTGCTAAGCACAGTCCTGCAACATAAAATATCATGGCATTAACTTCATCCTCTTTCTCTCCTTCCCTAAGTTCCAAACCACTTATTCATCCCCTGGAAATGTTCTGACCAGGACAAGAAGGGAAGTTTCCAAGTCAAAGATCTTGAACAGAAAATGGCTCTCCAGCTACCCCTTTTCTCTCTTACATTAGCAGCCTTCCAGGCTGAGGGCCAGCACTAACTGGTGGCTGAGCCAGGAAAGGACAAGCTCCCTTGGACTGCTGGAACTTCCCAGGCCAAAACTAACATATTCAAATCAAGGCAATAGTTGGCCAAAGCAGACCGTGGAGCACAGGCATCGTGCATTCACAGGGGG
>VZUA01083769.1:0-14741 GCA_013401035.1 Horornis vulcanius
CAGCTGTTTACTAATAAATAAAGCCTCAGCTGTAACAGAAATAAATTAGATGCATTTAATTGGTCGACTGCAAACCTCCTCTCTTTATTACAATGCTGCTTCTTGTTATTTTATGATGTCAGGGTAGATGGCAGACTGACAGAGTGTTTATGAATCACAGTTTGCAGATGGCACTCCTGGTTTTTCGGCAGTTATGAGCACAAGTAGCATGAGGACTCAATAGAGGGTTTTTGCCAGGGAGGACCCCCTGAGAATTAGCTGCCTTCATTTCTCTGGTGCCAATCTCCCCCTGACAGGAGCACTATTTCACAAAACCTACATTCAATAAATTATACTCGCCTGGCAAGAACTTGGAAATATTTAACACTCGGAGGATACCAGCGTCTCAATTTAATTTCTATTCATTTCCAGAGGATGCCAGGCACTACTTGGAACAGCCCTGGTTTGTGTGCACACGCATGTGTTTCCCCCCCTCCCCAACTAAAAAGAAAATATAAAATATAATGGTCTCTGCAGCCAGGAATATCTCACCCTGCCTTCAAAATGACTTCGAGTCTCTCGAGGACAGTTTACGGTCTCGTGCCCTGGTCCTCCCAAGTTGCCCTGCCTAATGACAGTTTTGTAATCCAGTTGGGAAATAATCTCACATGGCTGCACTCGGAGCTCATGAGCTGTAAAACTTCTGGATTGAACTCCTTCACCTGGTCACTTCAGTGAGCTACAAGCAAATGCATTGAGGGATGTGGTCATAATTGTCAACAGATTTGTAAATTTGTGTCATTAGTTATGCGCATAATGGATTTTATTCTAATGAGCTTGTTCATAAGAATGCCAGGAGGACTTGGCCCCTCTGGAGGAAATAAACTACAAACTTTGCCTATGCATTTTAAAACACATCAGTGTCACATAAAGGAGAAAAAAGAAATGTTTCCTCTCCTTTCAGTGCACTGCAGTTTTCACTTAGTTGAACCTGATGCAATAAGCTATGGCTCCTTTTACTGCTGTAAACTCATTTCCTACCTTTCCTGGGGTTTCTCAGGGATACATAGACATTTTCAGATGGGGACATGTTTTTTCTATTCATTGAATAAAACTGAAAACTATCATGACTCTTTGGGCTCAAGATACCAGTGTGTAAATACCAAAGGCAGCCCTTGTCCATACTCTCCCAAATGAAATTTATTCCAGGGCACAACATTGTCGAAGCTGCCACAGCCTGAAAACCAGAGCACTTCTCCCTCCAAACCCAGCTAGAAATGCTGTGGTGCTCAGGGGTCAGTCAATAGCACCCGATACACATGGAAGAACAATAAAACTATATATTATTAAATCAGGGTTTTATTATATCTATTACTATTAAACAGTATTCTTATTAAATCTAGTTATAGCGTAAGACTTGTTCTCCAGAGACAAAGAATGAGGCTTCTAGGCTTGCTCTTTGGGGAAATCTACTCCTGCTTTTCTTTGAAACAACCTGGATATTTTTATTGAATGCATGAGCTGAGCGAAGAAGCAGACAAGCCCATGGAAACCTACTGGCACCTTTGCCAAAATGATGTTCTCCGCGTGCCCAGCGGAGCCCTCTTCCCCTGCTCTCCCTCCTCTCTCTCTCTGATCCTGCTTTTCAGCCAACCACACATAAAAATCTCCGGCATGTGCCAAGTACTACAGATGGGTCCATTGTAGCACACCCTAATGTTCATAGCTGACACCCAGGTGTTACAGTTTGTACTTGCTCGCTAGCCAGACGGTGGCTGTGTGCCAAGGGGAAGGCACAAAGCACTCAAATACCGTGCTGAAAAGCTATATAAGAGACACTTTAAGAGACAGAGGAGCAGGTAAGAGGCTAAGCAAAAGCAAGAGGAGACCTGTCCACCAGCAAACACCTCCCTCTGCTGCGCATCCAGCCTCCCATCCCCATAAAGCTCTGATTTGTTATTGGATTCTATCCAAGCATCCCTGTTCCCCTGACCTTATCCACTGTCACACCAGCTCGTTTCAAACCTACTGCTGATTTGCAAGTTATTTCAGGTCTGCCTAACAATGAAGTGACTTATTTAAAAGATGTGGGCAGAGGGAGAATGGGCTGTCCGTTTCTGATGTTCTCATCCCACCTGGGTTATGGACACTGCCTGCACAGGATCTGAATGTGTAAGGAGCAGAGCTCCTGAAATCACACCAACCCTCTGTCTGCATGTATTTGAGTGGCCTGGATAGTATTTATGAGCGCTTCCTACTTAATATCAGTAGCTGGAAAGGGTTAACATAAGTATCCTATTTTCTCTTCCATTTTCCCCTCCCAGGAGTCTACTCCCCTTCCAGCCTAATTTCCTTCAGTTTAATTAATTTTCAGTAATCACAAGTCTAGACACCACAAGCAGCAGCTTCACACCCCAGGTGACACGGTAACGCTCACAGTGGATGGGCAAAGGGACGCAGTGTGGTTTCATGCACCAGCCCCCTCACGGAGCCAGAGCTGCCCACGTCTCAGATAAGCCCTTTTTGCAGAACAAACAATTTTTTGGAGAACAAATGCTTTTAAGGATTCAGGTGCAGAGAGCTTTTCGACCATCTGGCTGGCGGGGGCTCCCCAGCTGTCTGCAGCGGGTGCGTTCGGAGCAGCACGTACAAGCAGGGTCCAACTCTTCGGAGACGTGCCAAACCTGCGACACATGTGGAGAGTAGCTGTGCAGTGCTGGCTCACTCCAGAAAGCCTTGGATCAGTGGTGTGTGGGCTATAAAGCCATGCACCATGCATATGCTGTCACCCAGGCAGGGTTTCTGGAGGGTTGGAAGCCCTTGCTGAAACAATCAGAGGTGCTGGGCTGACACGCACCTGCTATGTGACCCCATACATTTCTATTCAGGGTAAATCCAGAGGTTCTCACTTCTTAGATAAAATTTCAGAAAGGAAAAAGAGAAAAGAGCAAGAGCAGCTCTGATGGCCCTAAGGAGTTGACCCTTTATTGACCATTTGTATTTGCTACCTGTGGCAAAGCAAGAAAAATTATGAGGTGCCAGGAAGGCAAGTTAGGAAATAGTAGCAATCTCCTGGAAATACACAGAGATGGATCACTTGAGACATGCACAGGAAGAGCAGGATAGGGGCATGCTGTCACTAGAGCATGGAGGAGCAGAAGTGAACAGGACATTGCTTCATGCATTAAAAACTGCACCTTTTCCAGCACAGAATTATTCAACAAAAGATTGGATGTGGCAGTTAGTGCTTGGTTTAGTTGAAAAGGTGGTGATAAGTCAAAGTTTGGACTCAATGGTCTCAGAGGTCCTTTTCCAACCTAGACAATTCTGTGATTTATAAGAAATAAAAAGGCTGAAGCACCTCCTAGGGCTGCCACCATCTATTGGTTTTCCATGCATTCATATGGATTATTTTGCATCCTGATACTAGCAGTAACTGATGGCTCTTGCACTATTCCCCGCTCATGAGCACTCATAAGCTCTAGAAAACACCCGGTGGTGCTTGAGGAACTTGCACATATTGGAAATTAATCCCACAGCACATGAGAATGAATTTGGGATCCAAAGAGAGAGCTAACACCCACCAGCCCTAGTAGCTGCTGCTTACACAGAGGCTCCGGACCAATTTTTAGCCCTATAAAAAGCACACATTTTAAAACACACAAAATTGGACCAACTGATAGCCAGCCAACTTTTGGTATAATCTCTCTTTCAATCTAACGCCAGTAAAGAAAGAAAAAGAATACTAATGAAGGCGCTTGACAGAAAGGACAGTTAGTTCATGCATGCATTAGTGAACAGCTATGGTGTGTGAAAAAAAACCCTTCCTATCCTTTGGTTTCAGAATATCACTGCTAAAATATTTCCCCACCCTCAGCCCAGCCTGAGATTTAGTACTGGTATTTATTGAGCACAGTCCACAGGCCTCTCTTTCCCAGCCCCTTCTGAAGATTTCCATCTTCACCAGCATCAAGCAGGATGAAAGCCAGCCCTTGCTTGGCCATCCCTGTAAAGCCTGGTCCTTATTAGAGATTATTGCTCACAAATTGCTGGTTTGCAGCAGGGCAATGCTCTGCTGCATCCCCAGCCCTCACAGCTCGTATTTAACTCCCACACAACCTACATATTCAGGTTGGGAGCACAAAGTCTCCCTCAGAGGGTCACTTCCTTCCTCTTCTGAAATGAATGACTCCACAGATCTGTTGGCTGGGCACAGACATTCCTATGGAGAGAAAGTAAATATTTCACCCTGTTTGTGAAGACTGAGAATAATGCCCTGGGCTTCATCGAGCTGGGATCAGCAGCATCCAAGACACTCGCAGCACTGTATCATGACCCAAGATGAATAACACCGTCCTTATCCACCCCAAAGTCACAGAATCACAGAATGGTTTGGTTTAGACAGGACACTAAATTAATCTACTTTCGACTCCCCTACCGTGGGGAGGGACACTTTCCATTAGATAAGGTTGCTTCAAGCTCCATTCAACCTGGCCTTGGACACTTCCAGGGATGGGGCATCCACAGTTTCTCAGGGAAATGTGTCCCAGTGCCTCACCTCCTCACAGGGAAGAATTTCTAAATTTTCACCCATGACTCCTTGTCCTATCTCCAAAGTTCCTGATGAGGAGTCTTTTTCTGGCTTCCTTGTAATGTTTTCCGGCTTCTGATTATTATGTTGTATTTACTGAAACAAGACCACCTGACTCTTAAAAGGTTGTGTGTGTGTGTGTGTATGTGTGTGTGTTCCCGGCAAGCAAAGCAAAACAAAATAAATTAAATTCACAGGACAAAGCACATTAAAGTCTATTTGGCTGTAACAAGCTAGATTTACTAATGCACTCAGGACATCCAAAAAAATGGAAGTTCACTTTTCCAGTCACCTTTCTCCCCTCTCATGCACTCCCCCCACCCCTTCCTTTCAGTAGATTATGTGAGACTCATTACTTTTTATAGCTCTGAACAAAAAACATAATCTTACTGTTTCTTACTAATATTAGGCAATGACATAATGCCATTTGC
Source organism: Horornis vulcanius (assembly GCA_013401035.1). Taxonomy (NCBI): domain Eukaryota; kingdom Metazoa; phylum Chordata; class Aves; order Passeriformes; family Scotocercidae; genus Horornis; species Horornis vulcanius. Next base: position 5,002 of record VZUA01083769.1, read on the forward strand.
AGAGGTGTCACTGACTTTTACTGGCTTCTGATGGCAGGGCTCTCCACTTTATATTCTGTTTTATGTAAGCCTCCTCAGAATTTATTGACCTCAAAGGATTTCTCAAGTTGCTTAATTATAAAAGGAAGAAGACAGCACAGTGGCTTAGTGAACCAATATAAAAGTCAGCTAAAATGTGTCATTACAGAGAGGGATGGTGGAGGGAGATGTGCAGCAAGAAGCAGTTTCTAGGGTCTGGGCCCAAGAGGCAAAGCTTTCTCTCTGAGTTATTCCCCAGCTGGAGTCCTGCAGGGTGAGGCTGAGGATGGCTTCTTGCCCTGGTGTTCCATAGGTGTGTTGTGTTCACTCCAAGTGGGACAGGGACAGAGGCTATGGGCACCCTGAAGCAAAAACAAGGTGGAAACAAGAACGAAATCCTGCAGGAGACCTTACAGAGCCACCTCAACGTAGGAGAAAGTGTCAGATACAACCCTGTGTTTGGTCTCGCTGTACCTTATCAACCAAGCCAAGCCATGAACTAAACCATTTCCAGAACAAGCCTACTGCTGGAGGAGCTGGCTGGGGATTTCACACATTCCCAGGAAAAAGGAATAAAATCCCTAAAGCTACTGCTGCCTCCAGATCTGGGCACATGGGAACAGTTTAGTCAGACTCATCCCCTGAAGCATCTTTGGTCTGCTTGTGACCCAGTATTGGAAATGGCTTTTTGTCAGCTGCCTCAGCTTCCAAACCCATATTCCTGGGGAGAAAAAAGTAAAAAGAAACAAAGTGAGACACTGGTGAAAAAACAAACCAGCAGCAGTCATTGCCTATTTAGCGAGGGGGATTTAATGATTTGAGCCAGACTTCCTTGAGCTCAGCGTGTCTACATATTGCACAGCAGTTACTCGCTTCACACACTCTTGTCCAAACTCAAAGCAACACTTCCAATGCCATCCTTTCTCCTCAGGACAGGAACTAAGAGATTTCTCAAGGTTACTGAGGGAGAAGCAGCTTACTAAGCAGAGAGGCTGGGAAAAAATCAGTTAAGATCACAAATCTAGGTAAAAATAATTAAAATGCATGCATGTGCTGCAAGAAAAGCCACTGGCTTCTCTTCATGACCTGCAGCAGGAACAACCCTGATGTGTTGGGTACAACACCCAGCACAGAGTGACAGGCAGCAGCCCCTTCTGAGGCTCCTTAGTTCTAATTTCAAAGTGGTGGAAGAAGCAGCTCAGATTGTTTAAAGATGTTATTTTGGTCTCTCCTACACTGCTTGGTACGCGGCCCGTGACTGTGTCCAAAAGAGGCAGATTTGGCTGGAAAGACTGAATGCTGCTTAGTATTTTCCCTGTTATATTTTCACATCTTGGGGAAAACTGTGGCAGCGAGGGATCTGTACCTAAGCTTTTCTAATTCGTGTGGCCATCACTTACTCGGCACGACACCACAGGTCTCACGTCTCTTGGCAGCAGTACAGGGCTCACACTTTCATATGGATGAAGTATTTGTGAGCAATTTCTCCGATTTATTAAGCATGAACAGGCTCCTCTTAGCATGGAGCAGATAGAATTTTTTAAAAACATTTCAACAAATCTGCTCCTGTGGGACTGGGACAGAAAGCTTTGCCATGTACGCACATGTGATTTTTTCTTATGTTGCCCTTCAGCCTCACGGGTTTTGACGAAACTAAACTAAGAATTGGATTCATGGCTTTGTGCAGAAGAAGAGTGCACTTCCAGCTCTGTGGCTTGGTGAAAAATGGTAATATGGGCACATCTCCTTGCCTTACAAGAGGGCTCAATTTGATCCATGGACTGGAAATATATAAACATGACCTGAGATATGAAGCTTTCCTCTGATGGACTATAAAACAACGTGGAAATTAAAAGACTAAATAAGGAGCGTCTCCATGGGGCTGCTGACAGTAGGAAGGAGAGAACATGCGGATCCAGGAAAGCCATTTCACATGCCTGAAAATAGAAATGGCAGCAAGGAACCATCCTCAGAGGGGGGAATTGGAAGAAACAGGGGAAAAGAGGTAAAGACATGAAGCATAAGCAAATCAGACTGAGGGAGCAGGCAAAGAGCAGGATGAAGGAGATGGCACAGCTGCAGATCACGCCTTGCAAGCAGAGGACCTGGCTGGAGAGGAAGGGGGAGGCTGGCAGCATTCCCCCCAAGCAAAGGGGCTTGATGGCAGCCTGCTCCAGTGCCACACCCATGAGCTCCTAAGGAAATGCTGGTAGGAAGGAGGAACATGTGTCCATTTTATAACTTCACATTGTTTACTACTTCTTTGAAATTTTTCAAAATACACACGTGACACTCTGGGAAAGAAGCCAAAGCTGTTTCAAGCTTCGATGCCCCTCTGTGCATGCCATGGGCTGCCGCTCCCCTCCAGAGAGGGGCAACCACAGTGGATTTTTCTGCTTTTCCCTGCAAAAAGAACCCAGAAAAGGGAACCCAGACACCCAGGCAGAGCAACATGGGATTTCATATGTGCACTGATTTCTGCCTCAAAAAGAAGGCTTGTACACTTTTTCACAACTAGAGTTCACCAGGTATTTTATGATCCAACAGTTTTTTTGTGTCCTGAAAATGGGGATTCAACCCTTGCTAGTGGGAAGAGTTTAGACTTGGATACAAATTTGAGACAAAAGGTTTGTTTGGTAAGTCCTAAAGATTCTTTTGGCATAATAATAGAAATTATTTTTAGATCTACAAACTATTTTTGTGAGTCAAGAAAATGATGTGGCATCACCATTCAGTGAAGTTTTAGCCTACAGCCCATGGAGGGTTTAGACTTGCCATGCCACTGAAAAACTTCATGATAAACTATTTTATGGTGAAAGGATGTCAGAAGGACTTCATGCTGGCAAAGAGAGACAATTAATTAATATTACTCTCCATGTAGCTTCCACCTCTTTGAAGCTTTATTCCCAGAGATGGCACTCTGGCTCTCTTGAAAGGAGTGTGAGCATTAACACTGCCTTCAACCAGCTTTGGACCTTAAATATTAAAAAAAAAACCCCAAACCATGCCATGTTCTTCCCAACAAGATTCACTGTTAAAAATAGATTAAAGAGAATGGAGAAAACATACAGAAGGGAATAAAGAAAGTGGGAGAGAGACAGAGTGTGAAAAAAGAGCAACTCTAGCTTAACTGAAGACAACCAGAGTTTTGCCACTAACTTAAATATAAACAAGCCTTTGCTCAGAGACCAGAAACCAGCTTTTTCTGTATGAATGTTTTTTTCTGGATGGCATTGTGTGGTTTGTTACAGTCCTGTACCAGGCAGCAGAGTGCACAGCCTTGTTATGAACCAGCTTTCAGGGATAACCCATGCAATGGAAGCCAGATCTCCTCTGTAATGTGGGTGGGCTTGGAGATGCTGGTGTTGAGATGAGTTCCTCTCCTTTTTTTCTTTCTTTTTTCTTTGTAAGTCTTTATGCACCAAATGTCACTTAGATAGCTAACCTGGAAAGATGAGGGATTTCATCGTTGACTGGCATGATGTAGATGTAAAGTGTCCCTTGGACTGTGCGCTTGCCATCTGTCAGCTGCATGGTAAAACTATCCTCTAGGCTTTCTGTGTCATTATGCATGTACAGCAGCATCAGTCCTACAGGAAAAAGGGGAAAATTAAAATGGAAATCCTGATTTCTCTAAAAACTTAGAACATAGATATCATATTAAAAAAAAAAAAAAGCTCCACAACTCTCTGGAATTTTAGACATCAGTTGTGATCTTTAAACACAACAGATTCCAAAAGCCCAACCTGCTTCCACTGAAAGAAATCCTTGTTGCTGCCGTGATGCCAATGCCCATGTAAGCCTGTACAACCCACAGCCCAAGGTAGCACTCAAACGAGGTGCTGCTCCTCTGTCAGTGTCCCCCTACAGCCGCTCTTCCCTACAGCTGAGTTTTCCGAGGCTTTCATATTTCTCATCTGTGGACTCCCACCTTGACTCGCAGCTCGGACCCCTCCCAAGGGGTTAAGACTGTATTTAGCAGCCCTGGGTGAAGGCTTTATTCTTGCTGTGATTCCTGCAAATGCAAGAGCAGAAGCAGCACAGCAGGGCTCTGGAAGTCATTCCCAGCTAACTTACGGAGCAGAGAGTGAGCCAAGCTCGGCACGCTTTGGAGCAGTCCCCATGGGAGGCCTCGATTGCTAGTGAGATACTGGCAATATCTTCAGTAAATTTTGGGGGCACTTAAAAGAGATTCATACATGATGTGTTCTTCAACACATCTGCTTTGCAGGGCTAGAGCTCTCCCTAAATTTCCTGGGCACAAACACAGCCCTTGTCACACGGTATCCAAATGCTTCACACTCGGTCAGTGGCCCTGGCTTGCCAAGCCCTCACTGCGGCAGGAAAACACAGGCGGGCACAAGCCAATTTTAACAAGTAACCTGGAAAGTCAGTGGCTGCAGGAAGGTCGGAAATAATGCTGCTGTAGATCGGGTGCGGCTTCCTATCCATGTGTGGCTTTTCCACCCTTTTGGGGGCAAGGAAATGGGAAAACATGGGATCATGTTCATGGAATGGGCTGAACTAGCAGTGTATGCAGGTAAATGCATACAGCGTGTGCTTGAATACACTGGGGGAAAAAAATAATCGAATGTTTTTTGAGTTGAAAAGACTACATTAAACCCGAACAAACATTCCGGGAAATTATTTCCCGGAACAAGGAGCTGGCTCCGCCGTGTTGCAGTGAGCGGCCGCCCCCGGCAGGGGCCCCCCGCGGCCCGCGCAGCCCGCGCTCCCCGCGCGGCCGGGCCGTGAGGGGACAGGCCCGGGCCCGCTGGCTCTCACCCCACAGCCCCGGAAACAGAGTCGTTCACTTGGGAAAAACCCTCCAAGATCACCGAATCCGACTGTTCCTCCAGCACTGCCAAGGCCACGACTAAACCATGTCCCCAAATGTCACATCCACACAGCTTTTAAATACCTCTAGCGATGGGGACTCCAACACTGCTCTGGGCGGCAGGGCAACCCTTTCCATGAGGAAATTTGCCCAAATATTCAGTCTGAACTTTCCTTGGCACAGCTTGAGGCTGTTTCCTCTTGTCCTGTTTTTGTTATTTTGGAGCAGAGCCCCAAATAACCCACCTGGCTGCTCCCTCCTGTCAGGGAGTTGTGCAGAGCCAGAAGGTCCCCCCCGAGCCTCATTTTCTCCAGGCTGAGCCCCTTTCCCAACTCCCTCAGCCGCTCCTCATCACACCTGTGCTCCGGCCCAAAGGTGCACCAAAAGCAGCTAAACAATAAAGGGTACAAGGAAAGCTGAAGTGCCATCATTCACTTTGCTGGAACTCAGCCGGGGAAAAGGCTGAAATCACAGAATCCTAGAAAGGTTTGGGTCAGAAGGAAGTTTAAAGCCCACCGCATTCCACCCTCTGCCATGGGCAGAGACACTTTCCACTAGACTGGGTTGCTCCAAGTCCTGTCCAACCTTGCCTTGAACACTTCCAGAGATGGGTCATCCACAGCTTTTCTGTGCAGCCTGTTCCGGTGCCATACACCAGTACAGCACATCACCAGCATCTCCACCAGTGCACCCATGAGCTGCTGGATGATGATGGGATACTCCGTGTGCCCATGGGGATGGCAAAGTCTTCAGCATTCAGCATGGTTAGTCCTGTCACGCTCTGGCCACCTTCTCCAACCTGCTGCAAGGAAAATGTCACAGGAGAGGAAATACAACCAGGCCAGTCATCAAGATATATGGAAAAAAGTTAAACAAGAACTTTTAAAACATAATGATGTCTACACAGGAGACATTTGGCCAAAAATATATCCCAGCAGACCCTTCTGCCTTTTTGACAGAAATATTCTAATTTCCAGGGGAAGCAAGTGTTTGCCTTTTGTTTTCAAATATCAGTTTCTGGAGGCCAGATGCTCTGAGAGGGAGTCCTTCTGCATCCAAACCTGCTGACCCTGCCCTGCCTTTACCGGGATGCATGAGGGGATCCTAAGAGGGAAGAACAGATCCCGTGGTTACCCTCAGCACATGCTATGCCACATTGGTCACAAGGCAGCAAAGTCTACAGGTGCTCCCAGATTTGCTTTCTCTCCCTTCACCCAGGGACTGCCACGTATCATTGCTAATGAAACCTCCGTTTACATTACTCGGTCCTTTCCCACTCGCAGCATATGCTCACTGGAAAAAAAACAACTAAAAAAAATTACTGCTGGTAGCCCCACTACAGGATCTTTTTTTTGCACTTCAAAGTAGTCTATAATGTACGATGGAGCGCCAACGCTTTCATTGACATATAGCTTGTTCACTTGGATGTCATGAGAGAGCAAACAAGTGAATCTAAACAGCGCAGCGAGCTAGTTAGATGGCTAATCTGGTGGGTTGCTTTGATTTCATAAATAAATTAGTTTAGTCTTCTGAACAGGGGGAGAAACACAAACCAGTGATCTCAGCAGCACTGCTGCCCTTCATTACCAAGAGGGCCTTGCTCAATTAGAAATGCCATTTGTTTTGATTATGAGGTTTTATGTGAGTAGAACCAAGTTTTACCCTAATACATTGAATAAGGACTTGTATAAAGAACCGCAGCCAGAGCTGTTTTCCAGCTGAAATACTGGACACAGACTGTATGTCAAGGGATGCAGGTAAGGGACTGAGGGCTGGGGGTGCAGACCAGCACCCCCAAGGGTGTCCTGTGTTTGGGCTGTGTTAGCACTAATTGCTGCCAGCTCACCACTGACAGCGCACCAGACACCAGCATGAGTTTTTCCTGGGAATGAACCGCAGGATTTTTTTTTCCTCCCTCCCTTCTAGATGGAAATAGCTCATTAAATATTTAATTTTTCAATTAAAGAGTCACTTTGAAAAAACAAAAGTTAATATTCATCCTTTTAACATGTGGTGGGTTCAGAGCAGGCATGCTCTTCGCACACATCAGAACCAGAGCTCAGACATGAGCAGAAACTGTTTGAAATGCATCTGAACTGTATGATGCACAAAAAAAAGGAAAAAAAAAAAAGAGAAAAGAATGCTTCAATCAAAATAAATTCAAATCTCACAAAACCTGAACAAAAAAGTAGTGGGTAAAGTAATAATTTTTTTGAAATGTTTAAAATGGAGTACTTTAGGTGTTATTTGAAATCATATTTCAACTAAAAGCTTCATAAAATAATTAGGCAAGATGGCAAATGAAATCTTTAGATTCCACAGAAACATTTTTACCGTTGAATTTGGTTGGCAAGAGACTCGCAAAAGATTTTCAGTCTGATTTTACAAAAAGTCCTTCAAATTTTGCTGCTGTGGCACAGCCCATTTGCTCTATTGTGGAAGGACAAGTTAGTGATTAGCTCAGTGCTTTGAAATTTCGATTTCAATGCACCATTCCTGAGCCAACTCACACAAATCTTTAACCTCTTTGCATCCCACTTCTTTCTCTGTGGCTGGAGGTGGTGACACTTCTCTTCCTACAACCTTTTAAGGGGGACAAATGAAGAGTGGTGCAGAGGTGACAGGACCACACAGCCCTGCGCCCTTTTTTGTGATCCCAGCCTCATGGAACTGGAAGTACAAAATGAAACCACTCTATGGGCAGATTAGAATTCCAGAGTTTTGCTGCATATTTTCTGTAGGAGCAGGTTATAGATGCACAAGCAGCAGACCTTCCACCCATGTGAGTCTTTTCCTTGGGTCATAACATTCCTATTTATGGAACCTATTTTAGTACTTCTTAAAAAATTGCCTACAATTAATGCAGCTAAAATTGCATGTTCAGCAGGAGGGAAAGCTGTGCCTTGACACAGCTTGGGAGAACTAGAGCCAGCTGAAAGAAATATAATCTCACCTTGAACTTTACGTAAAACAAAGACACTTCTAGTGATGGAAAAATTCATTGGAAAAAGCTGATGTGAGTGGCAGAGAGATAGGTGGTCTTGTTAGCAGAGACAAGTGTGCTTTGAAGCACTGTAGATTTTTAAGATCTATCAGCTAAGACAGCCAGACCCATGCAGTGTCATAAATAAAGAATTTCTTCCAATCATTGCTCTGTTGAGCCTGCTAACTTGTATTTCACAATGGCATTTCTTCAAATAAAACCTACATAATTCTGTGTCACTTGTGTACTAATCTGGGCAGAGTTGTTCCAACTTCAAAACAAAATGGAATTTCATGTTCATTTAGAGTACAACACAATGGAAAAGGAGGTACCTAGGCTATGTAATCTCACTGTAGTGAAATGTGACTGAGGGTCAGGAAACTGGGCTCAGAGTTACAGAGAATTTGGTTGAAGTTTAGGAAGTTCAGCAGAGTTTTCTTATATGGACAGTTGTATGGAGGGACCAATTTCAAGCACCCTTTGTCTAGAGTAATCTCTGCTGAAGTCAGGATACTTGGAGCACTTCTGCTCCAAATACAGACTGGTTTTTTTTTGGGAATATGCTCTTAAAATTTTGTCACAGATGACTGAAAGACTGGGACAAAGGAATGATAATGCTCTTTGTGATCGCAGAGCACTTTTCCTCAAAGTAATCTGGAAATAACAATTGCATGGGTACAGCAAAGAAAAAACAGCCAAATTTTTTTTTTTTTTTTTTGGTTGTGTAGATAGCAGTAGTAGCAAGGTTGCTGGGACAGAGAGGGATGCCAGAGTGGGAAGTTCTGTAAAGGAACAGAGCAAATACTCTGGCCTAACACTTGCAAATTTTCCTTGTCTCCTCCTCCAGCCTGAGCTGTTGCTGTCCAGGTCCCTGTTTCTTCCTCCAGCCCTGTTGTGGCATATGAGGCATAAAATGCCCCTAGAGGGAGGGGTGGATACCACAAGCACTTATTTTGTGCAACAAATCAAGGAAAACAGTTGAAATTTTGATCAAAGACAATGAACATTTGGTAACGTCCTTGACTAAACTATAGATTTTATACTTTAAAAAAACCTCTGCCTAATGAATTTAAAGAAAAAAGTCAGGAATTTCTGGCTCCTGTCCTCTTGTTCAAGGACAACCCCAGTTGTCCTTGTGATAAATACAAATAAACTGCTACAGAAATAACATCAGGCTTAAAAATTCTCAGTCAAGTTCCTCGGTATGCTGCAGCAAGGTCGAATCCATGGGGGTAACATATTTTCATTACCTCTTTTGCTGGTGGCCTCTGTTGCTGCAAAGCACTCCAGCATTCTTCCCAATGTCGAGCGCTGGCGTTTCAAAGGACACAGCTTGTTCGGGACCAAAATACACGGCAGTTGTTGCCCTTTCCATTTAGGCCTTAAGCCCTGAATCAACGGTAAGAATCCTGGACATGGGAAAATACAGTGCTGACAAATACGTAATTCAATTAAATGGGCTGGCATTGTTTAAGCAATAGCCCTTTCCTCTGATCCATCTCTTTCAGAGCTCTGTGTCTTAATATTATGGCCTACTTGAAACACTCGAGCTCATGAATGGATTAAAGAGGGTTTCATTTGTTTTATTTATTATTTTACTGCTTTGCTTGGCTTTTTGCAAACAGGGGAGGCACAGGCCTCATTTAGAATTCACTGTAACATGCACATTCTTCCCTCCTCTGTCGAGAGGAGAAGGGAGAAAGAAAACAACAATAAAAAGATCGCAACTGTTTGTAAAGTACCAAAACTCTTGGGTAATTCATCATCAACGCTGACTGATTAACAAAAGTGGCTTTAGAGCACAATCATTTCAAAACATGGATAGCATATATATTTACTGCCATGGTAATTTGACAGATTTTAAAAATGGGGAAGTATTTTACCCATTTTTTTTTTTGTTCA
>VZUA01083769.1:18559-31922 GCA_013401035.1 Horornis vulcanius
CTCTGCAGCTGAATTAAAGATGGGGAAGCTGAATTGGGAGGACACCAGCAGTGCCAGAGGAGAAATTTTGAGCTCTCCATTTGTTTATTTATCTGAAAGAAGAGTTTAGGGCAGGTAACACTCATTCCTCAGCTTTTGCTGAGCCCAAAGGCTCATCATTAGGACTTACAAGCTTTACTGCAATACAGAAAAACAACAGTGTGCACAATATTTACAAACAACAGAACTTCATTATGTACATGTTACTACCACACCTTCATCAATTTTTTCCCTCACTACTAAAAACATATAATCATTGCACAGGCTGCAGCTCTACTGTTCTGCTCCCCACAGCAGGGCTCCTACTCCAGCAGTGAGGTATCACTTCTCAGAAATAAAGGGTCAACACTTTTAAGACCAAATTCAAAATTACTGATATATTCCTGAGTTAGAAGGAAAGGGATTTCATCTTTTGCTGAATTCATGGTGATAAATTCATGGTAACTATTGAAGGTGGTCTCTAATAGAATTCACAAAGCTATCTGCAATGATTCCTAAACATTTATATGTTTGGAGAGAACATAGTGGGTATAACCTTCTAGACACTGGAAGTTAGATGAATTTTGGAGTAATGCAAGAGATTTAAACCACCCCAAGCTTTAAAAAATAGACTAAATCTGAAATCAGTTTGTTTCAAAGTTAAACCACCAATGTCATCAGCTCAGATTTTGTGGGGGCNCTATGATTTGATGCTATTTTAATAGCTGGTGATTAACCAAATGAATGCTATTTGGTCTGGCCTGATTTGCCAAATGGTTCCTCTCTTCTACCATCCAGCCAGCTGTAAAGTAGTGCCCCATACAACCAGGCACTATTACCATATTAAGCTCTAATAAAATATTTTTTAGAGGAATAGTAGCATTTTGTGGGGTATATACCCTTCAGTTCCAGCACTGATCTTCTTGAGCCAGCTGGGGGAAGAGCANCCAGCTGGGGGAAGAGCATTTTCTAGCAAGCTGTACTCAGGGTTTTCCTTAGATGTGAAGTTAAGATCCTTGATGTCATCTTCAAAAACACTGAGATATTTCAATCTGATACATGCTTAATGTTCCTCATTCACCCCAAAAGCACCTGCTGAGACAAACCCACATTAATATTCCTCTAGTGTGGACAAACCTCTTCCTTGCCTCGGTTAAAGAGAATGTGCCATCTGACAAAGCCAAGAGCTTGCCTGTCCTTCCAAAGCATCTTGGTTTTCTATGCAGTGGTTTTCAGCTGGAGGACTCCTGACTGAGAATTCTTATTACTAAATTATTTGAAACTGAGCACCTACAAAAAGCAGTGGGCTGCTAATGTTTAGCTAGAAGTAAAATAGGAATTTCTGGTTTCTTGTCCAGTCCAAAAGAGGTTTATTTTGTATCCACCATCAGTGTAGGTAGAGATCCTTTTGCAGACACCTCCATGCTTGCTGCAGTGGCTGTCCTGAGAGGTTCATCCTTGCTCTCCAGTGGAATTTGCTCCAAGATGATGGATGTGAGAGCTGTCAGGTGTCAGAGCAGCTGGGGTAAATGAGCTTAGCAAAGATGGGGCTGCCCAGCCCAGCAACAAAGCTTCTGCATTTCCATAACAGCAGCTACAACAGAGCTCATCCTGCCTTCTATTAACAAACTGGGGAGATGCATTACTGAATCCACTTGATAATTTTATGGCTAAATCTTGTTTTATCTGTATTACTTGGACTTTTGCCTTTTTGTTATTTTTCAACATGGGTTATTTTTATGAGAGAACAGTAATTGGCACCTCAGTGCTGACAGAAGTATGTCTCAGGTGTACAGGGCCAGTGCCTCGTTGTGTCCCCTCAGGGTGCATTAATTAGCACTGCTGCACTGGCTCCTGTTGCTGCCCAGTTCTAGCTAATGCCAGAGGTTAAACTGTCCCCTGCCTGTGTCACCAATTTAGACTCAGAATAGCTCTTCATATGCACAATGCACATTAGTATTGCTCTAATCAGGGTGCTTATACCGAACAAATGAATTTCTGAGTGATATTTCAAAGGTTTGCCTTTGCTCCAGCATTAGTTTTCTTTTGCTTTACTATTTTTTAACTAGTCACTTACTCCTTACCACACCTCCACAAAAAAACCCTCCCAAAGTACTAACATTTAATGCAAAAATTTCTACTTCCTTGAGAAATGGATTTTAAAAGGAAGGATGTTTAAAAGAGTTTCTTAATCAGTAATTTTCATATTCATAGTTAAATTTCTTCAAGTCCTTTACAAATTACTCAGACCTTGTGTAAATAATACCTTAGTGTGTATATTGTCCTGTGCAGACAGTTGGGCTACTTCTTGTGTACCTTAAAAAAAAAAAATCCAGGTTAAAATGCTTTGCTGAATTGCACAAAACAGAAGAGTAATTTTTGTCCCTTATATATGAAAGATGAAATGGGGTCATGGAAGGTTTAATGTTGATATTATCAGAAGACTCCCCAAATTGTAGTTTCTTCCACATTTTGGAACTGAATGGCAGAGGCAGTGGTCAATACCACCTTCTTTTGCTCCTGCAGCCAGGCAGTGCTTCCTTCTCCTCCAGACGAGCCCCGTTCCTGCCTTATCAGAGAAATTTGCATTTCATTTCTCTGTTACACGATACTGTGTTGTGTGGCCGCACAAAGAGAGGCTTTGTCTCCTCACCAAAGACAGGGAAATAACCAGCTATTGAAACTGGAAAGGAAAGGAATAATGTGATGAAATGCCATGTTGCTGGAATGCTTCTGCTCAGGAGTGTGCCGGCACAGATGGAGCAGAGCCTTGTCACCAGTGACCTTGTTCGCTCTTCCGCACCAGTTGCATTTTTCCAAGTTCCTTACTCCTACTGCAGCTCCGGACCTTCCCTTCTCTGCGGTATTGCAACTTGCCAGCACTCATCTCTGAAAGGGAAGCCTTGAGCAAATCATTTAAAAGGAAACAAAACATATCACAGAGGAAAATTATAGCATGTTGATGTGCCAAATCAAGTTATCTCTGTGTTGTGGCAGCATGATTGTATCACCTGCCCTGCAATGACTGGCAATTTCACCTGTCTTGTCACTGCAGACAGATGCTCCAGTGCCACCAAACTATAATATTGAATCACCTGGTCCTCTCCAACAGTAAAATCAGACATTCATAACAGGATTCTTTAAATGCNATTTTTGAATCATTAACTACAGTAAACACAAATCCAAATGACAAAACAGATCATAAGACAGACTGTTGGGAGTTTATTGACATCTCCCAAAACCTCAGACACAGCATCTAAGGAAGCTGTTGTGACCTGCACAGGCAGAAGAGACACAGTGAATGAGCTGACCAAGGTGTGAGAGTATTTTCTGCTCATTAACCTGTACTGATGCTTACGCTGCTTCAGCATTATCTGCGTTGACATTTGCCACCTCACCTGATTCACACTTTTACAACATTTACTGCTTGCACTGAAAATCCTTTTGGCCCATTTCTAGTCTCCTGCATGTCCTCTCCCTTCTCTTTCATTTTGCTTGGTGCCTGGGATATGTGTTTGACACTGAGAGCAAGCCTGGATGATATTTCTTCCCTTTGGGTTGCAGCAAGGGAAGGGTGAGATGCCATCACAGAGGGGTTTATGACAAGTCCTCAGTTATGAGAGCACCAGCAGAGGAAGGGACTGCAGCCTGTGACCCCATCAGCTCTGGCACGCTCCAGTGCTACTGAGCCACCATTCATAATCACCTGTGCTCACCAGGGCACTTCCAGGGCTGCTCTACATCCCTGCACTGTGCCTCACCTCTGGCAGGTAGCAATGAATACAAATAGCTCTGAATACACAGACTGAGCAGCCTTACAGCAGGAGAGCATCTGCACGGGGAGCTCAGCACTCAGCCCCCTGTGCCCTGCCCAGCGTGGCAGGAGTCACAACATGTCATACCAGGTCCCTAGTATGCCTCATTTTTGCTCCAAGAGCCTCTTTAAAAGTGAGATTAAAAAGCATCAAGACAGGAGAATTATTCTCTAACATCAAGCCCTTTCTTAACCAGGTAAACTACTTCAGCCTGCAGCATAATCAGAGGCCGTGGGATCACACAAATTGTAATTAACTTGCTGAAGTAGGTCAGAACTGTGTGTATTGCAGTGCAGGGGTACTCTGGCTTTAATGATTTCAAATATTTTGAGAAGCAAACTGAAAACACTTAGTCAAATTAAGTGTTTTCTTTAAGCTGTCAGCATTGCGAGCACTGCCAAGATGAACAGGATACATTGGATTAGATGCAGTCTATATGCTTCGAATCCTAATGGCAAGGGATCCAAAATGTAAAGTAGTGCACAAAGGCAAAGCAAATATTATATTATTGTCTGTAAAGCAGCAGATCTCAGTTTACTGATTAACAGATAGTTTGAAAATAGCATGACTCATCTCCAGAGAAGCTGAGCATTGCTGCTGGCTCCCGTGCAACCCAGCTTGTGACAGTGTGACAGGCTCTGCCTGCCTAAATGATGGGTCTTACAACAGGACCAACAGCATGATTTTGGTTCTACCTGGGGTAAATCCTGTCACTGTAGTCTGGCCTGAAACAAATCGGGCGTAAATACAAAGTTTAAAAATTACAGGTAGTAATTTAGGTTAATTTTGAAGGTGAACTCTTGTTACACAGGGTACCCTTGTGAGTCTTGAGCCGTGGGTTATCAGCAGGCAGGGATGCAGCATTCAGGTTACAAACTGGGAGAGCAGTAGGAGGTGGTAGATGTGGATGAAGACCTTCATAAGAACAGCAATCTGCCACTGCACTCATCCCTTTTGTTAGGGACAGTGGGGAGGTGTTTGCCAGGACGTGCCGAGGGAGGAGCAGAGAGTACCAGCCCAGAAATCACACTCAGGTGAACACACAAACTGATTTGAGAGCTCGAAACAGAGTTAGAACCTAATGCCTTGTGGGGGATTCATTGCTGTGGGAGGTATAATCCCAGCGAAGGGAAGGGAGCATCCAGAGCTCAGAGCTGCTCAGAATACTTTTCCTCTACTGGATGGAAACCATTTTTAAATGCTGGTCTGAATTTTCTCATGGTGGTTTCAATCTGTTTGGGTTTTTTGCCAATATTCCCCATTAGCATAAATAATTTAGGGAGGTTTTATTTACTCCCTATGTTTATTCCCTCAAGATACTTGGGGGTAACTTATCTCCATCTCAGGCTTTGTTTAGTGGAGCTCAATAAGCCAAACTTGTCACCATGTCTGAGGATAGACCCTCCATTCTTCTGATCTCTGCTTGGTTTGGTTTCACTTTGTCTTTCTGGATATTCTTGCACATTTTTTACAATGATGGTGGTGAGACCCTGGCACAGGTTGCCCAGAGAAGCTGCCCCATTTCTGGAGTGTTCAAGGCCAGATTAGATGGGGATCTGGACAACCTGGGATAGTGGAAGGTGTCCCTGCTCATTGCAGGGGTGTTGGACTAGGCGACCTTTAAAGGTACCTTCCAACCCACACTATTCTGTGACTCTATGTCCACATGTCTACCCAGTGTTCTGCAACAGATAGGACTTAATTCATACTGGAAATTCATCATTGTTTGGAGATAAGAACCTCAGAGTTAAGGCTTAAGGGTCTCCAGGTTGCCTTTCTTACTCCATTCCTCGTCCACCAGCTCCTAAAATAAAGCAGAAAAAAACCTGGCCAATGTCTTGGAAGATGAGTCTATGGCAAAATCAGGAATAAATCCCAAATAAGCCATTTACTTCAGCCATATGAACACAAATATCAAACAAGAGTATCTAAAACATCAACAAATTATGATAAGTAGCTACAGAAGTTGTCATCACCATGTCTGGACAGAATTTTGACAAGTCCTCAGATAAATCTTCTCCATCTCCCTTTTGCACGGTATGTTGGTATTTTGAACAGAAATTCTCAAGTCAAAAGATACATCAATTTTTAGTTCTAGCAAAAAAAGAAAAAAAACCAACAAAAACCCCACACCAAACTAGACATACAAAGCAGATGCTTTTCGCTAAAGCTTTTTTATATAAAAGTCTATTCTCTCATTACAAAGTTGGATCAAAATTTTCTGAACAGCTCTAAACAGTAGCAGTAAAAATGGTTCCCAGTGGAGATAGACTACAGGTGCATGGTACATCTGTTCATCTGACAGTGTACAAATCCTTTAAAAATCATAAAAATCTTTTGTTTAGTTAGGGAAGGCCACCAAGTATTTGCGAGGGATCAGCTTCAAAGGTCAGCTTAAAAAAGGTATTCTAGTAAAATGAGAAATACCAGTTAGGTAAGGAAAGATGTTTGCATGTAGGATTCAATCCTATGAACTCAGCAGGTCTCAGTGCTGTGCCAGAAGTGACTTTTTTGTCATGTCCTATATCAACTCCATCTCCAAGAAAATAATAATAAAAATAGCTCTAAGAAAAGCAAAGGGATCTCATGGGATAGATTTTAGACGATTCAAAGGGAAAAGACCGAAATTCCAGAAATGCTCACTGCAGCTGATCTCAAGGTAGATTTACATTATTTAACAGCAATTAGGAGGCATCCAATTATAGAAGACCTGGCAATAGGAGGAGTATTCAGAGGGAAATGCAACACTGGCAGTGATTAAAAAGTCCACTCTGCCCACAAGATGAGCAACTGCTCCTGGGAGAAAGAGCACATCAGCAAGGAAAATGTTTTCCTGTCTCAGAAGATGAGGCCACTGGATGTGCAGGGAAGAAATAGGTGGAGAAAGAGAGAAGCAGGAGTTGAACTTGGAATAAAAAGATTGTTATGTTTAAATAGAGCTATTTATGCCAGTGACTTGAGCAATTATCTAAGTTTGATAATGATTTTGGTATCTGGGCTACAGCAGAGTAGTACTGAGTAGCTGCTGTGGTAGAGAACTGAATGATCAAAGATCCATGTATGGAGAAATCTCCTAATACATCTCCAGAATACCAACAAACAAGGCGTTCCTTTTTTCCTCCCTGTATAATGAATGCATTTTACAAGACAATTGTCTTTTAATGATCTTTCATTTCTCCAAGCATGCATGAGAAGAGGAGCAGGGAGAAATTGTGTCATGTTCCCCTGTGTATTCTAGCATGAAGTAAAGGCAGGAAAGTTGCAGAGCAAAGAAATTGCCCAGAAAAATACAATATTTAAATAGTGGCACCACTTAAGAAGGATAATTGGGCAACCTGAGTTGAAAGAACTTATTCCAGGTAATTCAGTGCAGCAGAGGGCTCTAGAGTGCAGCACCAGAAATCTAAATGCTTTGAAATCACTCCACGAAACAGATTATTTAGTATTTATTTAGAACATTTGTGCCGTAAGTGGTGGCATTATGTAATTGCACAGTTGTGTGTGCAAGCCCAGCAAAACCAAGGTGAGCAAATGCAATCACCTGACTTCCAGACAGGAGCACTTCTGCAACACAAACTCCAGAGTTAAAAGTCTCAGACTAAAAGAATACCTACTATGTTTTTGAATTACTGTGAGACTACTCAATGCTGTGTTTGTAGTAATGATCAAGGAAGAAACAGGATTAGCATTTAAAAGGAGCAGTTTGTATTCTGATTTTCCGTTCTAAATGGATGCCAAAAGTCACAACTGAAATTAAGACAATCTCTCATTGAACTTACTTTAATAAAATTTTAAAAATAGTGTTAAAGAAGTAACTTTAGGCTAAACTTTTATAGAATGACCAGTTATTTAATAGGATGATGTGACCCAAAATACTGGTCTTTGAAGGGATAAAAATCAGCTTTTGACAACCATAGCTTCTTCTGCAGCTGCAGGGAGAACATTTTCTTCATGTCAATTTATATTTCATTTCCTTCAGCTCAATAGCTGATTCATTCCAGTTCAGACACTGATGAGGAGTTGAGAGGCAGGAATGTTTATTTTCTCTCTTGCAAATGACGAGAGCAGACCAGCACTAAAGCACGATCCACTACATCTAAACCCTCCAGGGACAAATGGTGGAAAAAACATCAGATTGATTAACTCAGGGCATTTTTCCTTTGTCAATAATTTATCAAGTTTTGAAAAACAAGATATTTACCTTTATTTTCTGATATATCCAGCAAACTTCACACAATCTGAGCTAGAAAATAAAGTACCTTCATAAAGCATGTGTTCGTGATTTTGCTTGAATTTTCATCTGAAGCACTCTGTCATGAATCACAAATTAAAAGCATCATCACTTTAACTGGAAAGACCAAGCAGCAAATCCTGAGATGATGCAGGGCAGACAGTGACATGTAGAAGTCCTGATGACAATGAGGAAGGAACAGAGGCTCTCCAGCTTTCACAGGTACCAGTGATTTAAGTTACACCCCTTTGCTCAATGCTCTTTGGTTGAGCTGCAGTTTGAGCCTTTTAGAGAGAAGTATGAGATGATTTATTAAAAGGAATCTTTTGCCTCCCAGTATCTTCTCTACAGACCTAGACAGCTTCTTAATATGTATTAAGTTATATCATTATGTGTAAATGCAGTGCTTTACCCACCTGTTTCTCACGAACGGGTACCAAATGTGCTGTCCTGCTGGTGAAAACTGAGACTGAACCTCTCCCAAGCAACACAACTCTGTGCTACAAATGCAGAACAAGTTTCAAAAGACACTATTTAAATCAAAACTGAGACACCTGACAATTTAAGTTATTTTCAATTCAATTAATTCTCATAAGTAAGGAAGGAAAAAAGAAAAAACAGAGAAGGAGGGTTTAAACACTGCCAGTAAGATGAAAAGTCCATCCTACCAGTTAGCACATGGGAGAAATATCTCCAGATTGGAAAATTGATGCACCATGACTCATGTCCTTTGTGTCACCCCTCGAGTCAGTGCCTGGGGATCCACATTCATCAGCTCCGTGCGACACCTTCAGCTTCCACTGCAGGGAGATGCTCAGGGTGAGCCTGGCTGATCCTTCCTGCACACACCCATCCCTGCCTGCAACCCCTGCTGCAGCTCTGCACCTCACTGCTCGTCCATGGCATATGGACAGCACAGGAAGGGAAGAGAAGAGACAGCTTATTTCAAGGTGTAAGTGAAAAATAAACAGAAATACTACTTATCTTTACAGTCTAGCAACAAGCTCCCCCCTCCCCACAAGAGCAATGTGGGACCTGAGGTACAAACAAGTCATCTCGACTGGTACCCCTAAGGAGACACCATATTTAGAGTCATTTATACTCACAGCTTTATTTGATTACCACGGTCAATCGATCAGTACCTGTTTGTATCTCTGTGGAGTACAAAAGCATGTCAGGAAGTAGACAGCACACTCATTTCACATTATTAAACATGCTCACCTGTGGTTTCTAGTCATGCTCAATTTTATTTCCAGTCATGTTGAATTTTATTACCTGATCTTTTTTTTTCTTATCAACCAAGATAAAGATACTGTGTTGTTAAGTGAGAGTCAATTTTCCAGAGAGAATTCCGGTTTTTCATTACATTTTCAAGGTTCATGGATAGCTAAAATCTAAGTAGTTCAGCAAAAGACCGCAACATTTGGGCAAAGTATTTCATAGAACTTAAAACTTAGGTGTTGAGTGCTTATGTCGTTGTTTACAACAGTCCATCTGGTCAGTCCGTGGTCATCATGGAACACCATGGCTGTGCACTCCCACCAGGGAAAGAAAACCTCATAAGGAAATCAGTGGAGATGCAGCCTCACCAAATGCCTGAACTCACAGAAAAGAACGTGAACATAAACCATCCACAAAAAACATACTCAAAAGAATAATGTTTCTGTTCTCACCAAACCCCTGTTTTATATTCCTGGTCTAAAACACATTTTTGCATGAGCTGGAATTGTGCCCTACCACACTCCCCATTCCCTGAGTCCCCAGGTGGCTCACTGGAGCAGGGACCACTTTGCAATCCTACAAATAATATCCTAGTTATAAATAGCATTAATTAAAGAATCAGAGTCATGGCATGCAACCAGGCATCACTGATTACTCTGGTCCTGCATGGTCTGCTTGGAGCAAAAACTCCCCTGAACAATCCAGACTTCAACCTCTCTGAAGAGGTGCATTAAAAAAATCCCAGCAAGATGACAGGTTTTATGGGAATAACAGCAGACATTTCTCTGCATGCAGATAATTAGAAACTCTGTACTTAAAGAAAATAATGAGGAATGGCATCCCCCCCCCACCTCCGCCATGCACACACCGGTTTTGTCTACATTTTAACTCCCAGTCCTGCAAAGGCTTAGACTGATGGTTCACTTCTATAAGAGGAGCTTTTCAAATTGCTCTGTTCTACCCCAAATCCTGCAGGCAGCCATTCCTGCTGGCAGCTTTCCAGCAGCCCCCATGAAGGGAAGGGTCTGGGCTTTACCACTGACTGGTCACCAGCTGAAGCTTCAGCCATATGAATGGGGGCCCCTCTGACAGCCTTATTAACACAAATGATTTTTATTCTGCATGCCTGGGTAAGCCATGGGCACATGCCTGCAAGATCAAGGTCTCAGTCATTAATAACTTGGGCAATCTCTTCACCTAAAGCCACACTCTGTCTGCACAGAAATCTTTCCGGGAATCTGGTAAAAAGATTGATGAAAATTAAACATCTACTTAGTGAAGCTGAAGTAACCAATATATGATTAATACTTTCCAATTATATTTCAGTACAGTACATTGCTGAGTTTGTTATTACCTGCACTCTTAACACTCCATCTGCAGTGTTAAATCCATCTGTTGCTGAAAATATGACTATATCTTCAAGGGTTTCTGAATCATCACGCTGGTACCTTTTAACATAATTATAATGAAGAGCGATATTCATTATCCAGCGGAAATTAGAAACCTATAAATATGAGGGGAGGGGAGCAAGGGAAGAGCTGAGGTCCAGCATTGCCCACTATCTCAATTGATCATGTTGGCTTCTCTCACTTGAAGTATTGCTCTGGGCTCTGGATTTAGCACCACCAGTCCCACTGGTTTCCCTGAGGTTTTGTTAACACCTCTCGTGTGGACCTGGTCCCTCAGCTTTATTCTGCCAGGTGGAGGTGGGCAAGAAAAGTGGCCTCATGACTGGCATCCACATCAGGGTGTGAAGACAGCACAGACCTAAGTGTGTGTCCCATGGCCAAAGCTTCTGATGGGGTAGGATGTCAAACCTTGGGAATTGCTCACCTGTGTGAGGAGGAATGGCTGTGCTGGAGCAGGTGTCCTTGGCACTGGGTTGTCACCTGCTGAAATGGCAAGAGAAATATTCTGGTCATTTCTACTTTTATGAAGGATCTAAAGCAGAGGGTGCTATTTCTAAATACTCAGTTAAATAATCATAATAAATATTTCATATTTTTGTGCATATATCTTAGATGTTAAAGAAACCCCCTCTTTAATACAGCAGCAGCTGGTTTAAATGTGCCTGCAGGTAACAGAAGGCAAAGCTTATGCCACAGTCTTTCCTGAACTCTGCTCCCCTCCACTTCCTTCCCTCTGCCCTGTTAGGATTTGTCCTCACAAAATCACAAGGTTCATTTGAAACCATTAAAAAAATGAATTTTCAAACATCATTACACAGTTGTGAATAGGACATAGGCTTCACTTCCCCCCAAATCCCACAGCAGAGGGTCCATTTTTGAAACTGGGTAGTAACAAGCTATGGAGAATTTTACAGGAAGAACTCAAACTAACTAATTTTAAAAGCCTACAAACAAAACTCCCTCCACCTTGGCAAGTCCATGTAGGTCAATGAAACTGGAGAGAGGAGGTTTATTAACTATAAAAACTTTCAGATTCTCATGGGAGCATGAAGCGGGGTTTTCCTTTGCTGCATCCAGGGAGGACTGTACCAGGACCAACCATTCCACCAGTGAGCCTGCCTGCAGTTTGGGCCTGGAAGGAGTTCTCTGGTGCTCAGCAGGTGTGTCTGTGCCTTTGGAACAGGAGGAATCTTGTCACTTGGCAGGAGAGACAGACAAAAAATACAAGGAAAACATGGGTACCTGTCTATCCAAGACTGTTGAGTCAGAAGTGAAGCTGCTGTGCTTTCTCAGCAAGACAGGACAGAGATACTTTCCTCTGTGCCATCAGAAACAGGGGATAAGTGGGGTATTAACCCAGTGTGGTGGTTTTTGAGGCTCGTAGATTTCTGGAATCAATCTTTCTCCTATCTAAAAGAAATCCACAGGGTTAATAGCTAGACACTGTAGACAGCTAAAATGAGATTTCGAGAAAGACAAGAACAAGACGATGTGGTATTTCTACAGAAGAGAAAATGGGCTCAGAGTTTTAAAAATATCCATCAGGAAAAAAACATAGCAATTAAAACTACTGAGATGACTGAAGAAGCTTCAGTATTGCTTTTCTCTTACCAAGTTTTTATTGCTGTTCTTTGGAATATAATTGGTGATAATTTTCTACTTGCAGTCTGACACAAATCTTACAACTTATTAAAGGTACTTGGAAAACAAAATAGGTTGTTTTATTTCTCTTCAAAAACAATTTGCTGTTGAAACAGTGAAGCTTCTTGAATGACTCCAAGACTTCAACTGCTTGTTTTAATTTCTCAAATAATCCTTTCCAATGGTTGTATTTTCTTCACTACAAGTAACTCTCACTTCTTTTCTGCTTTCCCACTGTTCTGGGCAAATTGGTCTTATGGCAGAGTTTAACCATTTAGATGAAGAATATAGCCTTGAGCATTATTAGCTTTACACAGCACACTCAAAATTCACCCTCCACAAATATTCATATTATACTGACAGGAATTTTGCTGATCCCCTTAGCCTACCTGGGATTTTAGTATTTGCTAGAGCACTTAACAAAGAATACATGCACACATACAAACCCCAGATGGAATAAATTTGATGAATAATTCGCATTTGTGGAGAAAATGCTTGCCTGGCTCCTTTCAAGGAATGCAGGTACCTTGAATAAGCTTTATGCTCTTAGTTTAGCAGGGGCTTGCTTACTAAGTGCTTACTAAATGATACAATACAAATACATTCCTAAACTATAGGAAGAAGTCAGGCAATAAATGTGTGGAACAATCTGCAGGGCTTATTATTCAGCGAAGGAATTGCTAAACCTGGATTTTTCGAGCAATGCCATNATTGGTCTTATGGCAGAGTTTAACCATTTAGATGAAGAATATAGCCTTGAGCATTATTAGCTTTACACAGCACACTCAAAATTCACCCTCCACAAATATTCATATTATACTGACAGGAATTTTGCTGATCCCGTGCTATTTTCCCAGGTCTCACAGTGAATCTGCCAGGTATTACCTTATCCATTTTACAAGGTNGGAATTGCTAAACCTGGATTTTTTGAGCAATGCCATGAAAAGATAGAAATGTAGAAAACACTCCATTGAGTGAACTTTCCTGCCAGATGTGTCAAAGTGCTGGCAGGGAACAGAAATACCAGC
>VZUA01083772.1:410-11521 GCA_013401035.1 Horornis vulcanius
TTTTTTTTTTTTCAAACGGAGCCCAGATGCTGGTCAGGATTAAGGTTACACCAAACACATTCTACATTGCCATTTTCCAAACAGAATAAAGCAGATGGAAAAGATGGAAGAGGATAAAGCAGGAACGGAGCAGCAGTGAAAACTGCAAGCCCTGCACTAACGCTGAGGGGAGTGAGCTGGGATGCCAGGAGAGGCAGAAAGAAAGAAAGCAGGCGTAGCGCCGCTGCATATCACATTCCTCACAGTTAAAATGAGTATCTTTAATTAAACAGCTGTCAGAATTTGGGCTTTAAACCTTGTATTTAAAACGGGAGAAGGAAATTGAGCTGCAGCTGATCACTGCGTCTCCTCAGGGCTCAGTCCTAGGAGATGTGAAAGCCACTGGCCGGGGGCCATCAGAGTACTTAAGTCTCTGCTTAATTTTAAACATCAGCAGCCCCGGTGATTTTAAGGATCTACTCCCTTAAAGTTAGCCATGCACTCAGCACTTTGCAGGATCCGCCCAGCACACTCAGAGCAGCTCTGAGCTCCAGAACATGAGTATCTGCACATCTGAGAAACAAAGAAAATCCTCTTCTCAATAGGCTAAACATTTATCCTTTATTTCTAAAAGACACCAGTTTGTCCACACTGGGAAATTGGATCAGACTGGAATAAAATCTCAAGGGGAAGTTAGCAGAATCTGTGCTTATTTGCAAAACACCACCGTTTGGCAAATTCAGATTTTAGGTGAAATTCTACAATAGTGGTTTACTCAGCACTGTGACTCAGTTACATGATGTGCTTTGAAAATCTCTTGCAAAAACTGACTTTAAGAGATTTTGTTGGTATTATATAGGCACACACACGACACAGAGAAGGAACACACAAACTATTAAATATTCATGGTATGGGGAGAACACTTAGTAATGTCCCTTCATTCCAGCTGTACAAAGGCAGGCACAAATAACTGCTGAAAAAAAATGAATGACCCAAAACAACTGCAATATTCCACATAAACACAGTGTTGAGCAGCTTGCAAACATTGGCCAAGAAAGGGTCAAACAGAAATTGTCCTTATCTACCTTTCAGCAGTCTCACATAAATGCCTAATTCCAATCTGAATTCTGTAATCAGCCCCCCCGGGAGTGTTGGCACTTCCCACACATTCAGGGTCCCTGTGTGGGGATGGGACTGATTTTCTGCTCCAGGCCTCCACCCCTTCGAGCTCAAATGGCCTAAAAATCACCTTCTGAATGTCACAAGTAGGGACCTCAGTGACATTTACTCAGAAACAAAAATTTAAACACATTCTGACCAGCTTTGCTGGAACTTTCAGAGTTCAGCGGTGGGACTGTGAAATGAGGTCATTTTTATCTATCAGTTGTCTCTGCCTTGAGAAAGGCCCGTGATCACACCTCAGCAACAGCACTGCTGGTAGAGGCTGGGATATCACACACATGTTCACTAAAACAAAGGCAATGGCCAGAGCTTCCTCTGTAAAACTGAGCTCCAGACACGCTGAAGAATTGTAAAAAAGACACAATTTTCAAATATTTATAAAAGTATTGAGTATATCTGGCAAAACAACAAAAAACCCACTCCAAATCCAAACATGTAACGGTTGTTGCTTGCATCTCCATCTTTAGAATTAGCTCCTGAATGAAACGTGATCAGAAAGAGTCAGAGTCATTACAGCTGTCAGAAAAGGGCACAATTAACGGTATTATGAAACAAAGTATTTAAAAATATTACTTTTCCCAGCTTCAGGAAACATAGTTACTGACCTCAGGTTTTCCTGTGCCTGGGTTGAGGCAGTCACGGAGGGCACCGCAGACCCTGCCCAATCCCGACCCTCTGGAATCACTCACTGCCTTCCTGTTGTTTCACCTACCTTGTCTATTTTTAGAGAGTATTTTGTGCAGGACTGCCTCATACATGTGTGCAGAGTGCCCAGCACGTTTCATGTTCTGTTTAAGCACAGGGCTGAGAGCAGTAAATAATGCTGATGCAGCACGAGGAGCAGAACTTCTGCAGGGCAGTGATGAGCCACGGGCTGCAACCAGCCCCTGGCACTTATCAGCATCCCACAGGATAACGGAGCCCTGGATTCAGCTATCATTGCTCAAGAAACTGCTCATTATCATTATGCTTTAAAGAACTTTGCAAATACTTCAATATTATGTTTTTAAAACCTGTTTAATAGTCACAGCGCAGCAACTTTCTTTAAAAAGAAATTTAAAAAATCAAACCAAAACATCCACCAATAAGCAAAACACAACCAAAACACGAAGCACTACAGCTGAGTTGTGATGCAAATGAGCAAATTGATTTCCACCACTTCTAGAGGTACAAAAATAATCTAAATTTGACGTCCTATTATGGGGAGAAAGGGAAAAACCCACCCCAAAATTGAGCCAAAGACAGTGAAAGTAATGTCCAGATAATGAGAGGCTAATTAACCTGACCTCAGTGAGATGCAAAACTTAAATCATTTTTCCTCAGGAGAGAGAAAAGATGTAGAGGGAAGTAAAGAGATAAAATACAACAAAGGTTGCAATCATGCCAAACAAAGCTGATGTCTCTGATAGCAGCAAATTTCTCTGGGTAAAGGAAGACACCCTCACCCATCCCCAAATCAATGAGGTGTTTGGTCTGGTGCATCATGTAAAGATACCAGATAAATTGGAAAATATGGAGGTCAGTGAAAGAGAAGTTTTGTGGGTACAAAATGACTAAAAATCCAGTGCTGGATTGTGCTGAAATGGGAAGTTTTGGGCTAGACAGTGAGTGCTTTGAAAGCTCCTGCAGCTTTGGCCTCAGAACTGGTGCTATTGATGGGTTTTAAGTGACACGAGCACAAGGAACTGAAAAAGCGTGTCAGTACAGAGGTTACTGACAACATCCAAAGGCATCAGTGCAAGAGACTGGAATATCCTAAATGAAGAACTGGATGAGGTTCTGGAACAGCACAGGAATCCTGAGGAATGGGCTGGTGGAATGCAGTAATAAGATTAATGCAAATCACAAGGCTGTTCTCACGGGGACTGACAGCCAAAACTCTTGCAAACTGGGAATTCACCAGAGTGAGCAGGGAAGGATGAAGACTCAGAAGTGTTGTTTAGTCACAGAAAGGAAGATGACAAATGGGATCTAAAGACCAGGTAAGGCACATCCAGATGTTATGGCAACAGCTCTCTTACAGAATTTTGGGTACAGTTTCTATTGAAGAATGACACATGGAAACTGGAATAATCACAGAAAAGCTCCCTGAGCTGGTTACAAGAGCAAGGAATCTGTCAGGAGAGAAGAGGGAAGCTTCTTTTCAGCAAACTCCAACAAAGAGAGGGGTGATGGGGTGAGTTTGTATACACAGACTATGGCTTGAATACAGTATTTGAACTTGGGGGTTATGTTGGCAACAAATACATATCTAAAGGCCCGAACACAATTAAAATGATTGCTAGAATAGGATGTCTTATTACTAGAAAAAACAGATTTTAAGAATTCTTTTTTCCTCTGGGAAGCACAGACCCAGTGGAGAACTTTGACATTTTTTTCATTATTTTCCCCACTTTTAATCAGTGAAATGAGAAGAAAATCTCTGCAATATTGTGAAGGTGCATTTATGATGGTTAAAAAGTATTCAGACACTGTAGTGATAAGTGTAACAAAAATCCATTACAATTAGTAATTCTGTATTTACTGCAGCACTTGAATTATATGCAATAAATAAAATATGGAAGCAAACATCAAATAACAAGGATAAAAGAAAACTGAATGAGACAAGAGTTAGAGAAGGCAGGTTGTATGATTTGATTTATAATTAGAGTTTGCATCACGGTGCAAAGAACTGGATTAGGGTGGGCAAAAGTGTAAGAACCACAGACAGGAAAAGTGAACACCCTGCTCAGCTCCCTGGTAAATTCATCCGGGTCACAGGAGCGTGAAGAACCACAGAGCAGAGGGTGAATTAATGTGGGCCTGGAGCACACACCAGCTCAGCACATTCCCTGTGTCAGACAGTGCTTGGAGGACTCAGCACTGATCCTTCCTTGTGTGGCCGAGCCTGCACACGCTGTCACTGTCACCTCGGCAGGGAGGGCTCCTCTGCTCTGCAGGGAACTCTTCTAAGACAGAGATTTCCAAGGGAACAGCTTCCAAAATCCCAGAGGACTGCACCTCCCAGAAGACCATAAAGGCTCACACCATAGGTCTGGATTTCCTGAAGTCTGTTTCCATCATAAGGAACCACCAGAAACATTTATCACCCATTTTTTTCATCTCACATCTCTTTCCCTCTCCACACAAAATGTACCTGCTTCAGCAAAATAGCAACAAACTGGGGCTGCCCTTCTGGGATCTTCTATCCCTGGTGCCTGCCCACTGGAGATGTTTTCCATCCCACTGTTCCGAGCTTCCTTGGATCTGCCACCTCTTCCCCTTCCTACAAACAATAATACACACAAGCATGGAGCCAAAAGGCATCTTCAGTTGGGTTTTTTCCTCCCTTTTTTCCTTTACCTTTTTGTTTTTCTCAGTGTTCTCACCAGAGAACACCTCACAGCTATGAGTTGTATCTTCATGTCACCAATGTTTTGGGCTAAATGAGAACCCCAGAACTTATCTGTTGGTGTTTTCTTCAAATGCCTTCCAGATTTAATTTTGGCTGGAATATTTTCAGCTGGAATATTCTTTCCTTTTTCAGGTTCCACGTTAGAAAATAAAAGCAGGTGCAAAGCAACTGGAAAGAGCACAAAGAATGCTGGGAGGCTGAGGAAATCTAACCCTTCAGAACAAACTGGAATGCTGGATTTGCTTAATCAATTGGAAAAAGAAAAAAGAGAAAATAAAAAGGAGAGAGCTCATGGTAGAATTGAGAGAGGACAAAATGGTCCACTTTGTAAGAGGACAGGTCAGCAATCCAAAGTTCATGGGCACTGGAAACAGAAGAGGAGATAGACCATGTTTATTCCTCGAAGCTCCACAACCCTTGTTTGATCCACAGATTGTACATGGGAAAAACTCCAGGTAAGTTCCTAAACCAAGCACGAAAGATCATATATATGCATTAAAGAAGATGCCATGACAATATTCTCGACATAAACCCCAGAGTTTTCAGTTAGAAATAATCAGAAATCTGCTCTTCCAGAGGTGGCAATGGGCTTCTGCATGTTAAGGGATCTTTTAATGGATTTACCACTCTCTTCTTCATGAACCTTGCTGCCTTTCAGAAAAGAAGTTGCACAGGGAAAAAAAACAAAACAAAACAATGGATGTCAGGAGAAAAGGAGTAGACTTTTGTCAGGTTGACCGACAGAACCCCGAAATTCCTGAGAATTCCCTGTCAACACATCGTGAAAAATAACATACAGCTGAGTAGCAGAACACCTCTCTGTGGGATAACTGCCCAGAATACCTTGAGAGGTAAATTAATACAAGAAAGAACCAAGCACTGTGCACCCGATTAACAGTGAAAATACCTGAAATCAGCATAACAAAGTGGGGTGAGTGCACTTGTGCTCAGGATGGTTAAACAGCTGTAATTAGATCAAACAAACTAGATTGATGTATCATCCCTTTGTAGCTGTGGCCTCAGAAGGCAGGTCAGGAGCTAAGTTCAGTAAAACAGTTTTAGTGCTGCAGCTTTTATCTAACAAGGCACAGCCACACACTCACTCCAAAGTAAATACTACTCAGGAGAACTGCTGAATTCCAAAGAAAGAGAGTTTCTAGAGAAGATGCCACTCTTTAATAACAACCTTAACTTTTGTCAGTAATAAAAACTCTCCTAATTAATCCAATAATAGACCCTTTGGATAAACACTGCATAGAATTTTGGTTACAAATTCATTCAAGGCATTTGAAGATCTTTATTGAGTTCACTTAAAGTGTCTGCACAAAATGAGTGAATTCTAATTTGCTTTGTTCTTTCAGAACCTTTTAATTAAATTTTAAGAAAATGATGTAGAACAACATTGCACGAAATATGGTCACTACATTTGAGAGATGAGCAAAACATAAGGTAGCAGATGGTATGAAGAGGATATATGTGAAGAAATGTAAATAGCAGGGAACCTCACCAAATCAAAGATGTGAGGCAGAACTGAAAGCGCCTGCAAGACCCCTGGGAGAGCTGAGGAGATGAAGCAAGCACTGAGCTCAAAGGTATCAGCCTTTCCTTGCTCAGAAATGACACAACACCAACAGGAAGCTCTAATCTGGTAGAGGGACCCCTTGTTACGGAGGGAAGTGAGATTGTTGTGAAGGGTCCTTAGAGTGAACATGGGAGGAGTGGAGGGAAACAAGGACAGGTGCCAACAAATGTGTGTATCAAACACTCTTGGAATCAAAAAGATACCAGCTCTTCAGAACTGTAAGCAATGAAGACAGTATAAAGGAGCTAATAGTAGAAAATAACATATTGAACCCAAATGGGATGAATTCTTTAAGTTAGGCAGGAGACCAAGCAAAGAGAAGTTTGAAGAGTTGTAAGCAGCAGAAACAGGGTGACTCTGGGGTTGGGAGGGGATGTAACCTGTGTGTTACCATTGTTTGGTCCAGGACCTGCACTCCAAGTGTCTGAGCTGCTGTGGCTGCACTGATTGCTGGCTGGGAGCCACCTCTGCCACAACAGAGCCAAAGAAATTAGTGAGTGGATTGCGCCCTATCTGTGGATCAGAGCAGAGCCTGGGTGAAAACCAAGCAACTCTTTCTAATCCTCTGATAAAAAAAAATTATCAATACCAGACCAATACTGTTTAAGAGAAGCCACCAAACACTAAAGGGTGTTTAAGGGTGAAGGGAGGCACCCTTGAGGAGCAGAGCCCAGCTGATAACTGCAAATTCAGCTGAAGGAATAGGTGGGAAATGGTGACCATTCTAAACATTTGTATTTCAAATAGTTGGTAAGCACATTTCCACAGAAGAACTCCACAAACCTAAATCACAACTATTCCCATTTTGTATCTTCTGCCCCAAGCTTCATTTGTCTGGGTGATTTATGAGGTGAGCTCTGGCTGTGCAAGGCTTCTCTCCTTCTGAATGGAGGAACAATTCAGATAAGGACAAATCTCTTCTGAGTGAATAGAGGAAACTGGACTTAACTGCATTGACTAAGGTATTTATTGTACATCTAGGCCAGAGGAAGCTTAGCACTTTTAATACATATAAAACTGCAGAGAGCTGCTAAGAAGAGCAGAAACCAAACAAAACAGATTCACAAGTTCCTTAATAATTTAAATTAAGCCACTAAAGTAACAGGAAAGAAGGAGCAACAGATATCTATCAATTCCAGTGGCTGATTCCAGGCACCCACAGGAGCTGAGGAGCAGTTGTCTCCTTGTCCCCTCAGGCACCCTCAGGCTGAGGGACAACTAAATTGTAATCACATAACCTCCAACGGGCAGTGCTTTCGTGGCTGTTGATTTCATAAATTGTCTTGAGGTTCCTTGTCATGGAAGACATTGGATATAATTACAGACAAAAAATATAACTCACAGGCCTGGTCCTGGGCAAGGTGCTTTGGCAACTCAGCAGCTCAGGGGATCATCAGCTCTTTGTAGACAGGAGCCCAATGCTAAGAGATAAATTGCAAGAAATAAATCTCTGGGCTGCAACTCCAACTTAACAGTTCAGAGAAGACCAGGCACAGAATTCCTGAAAGGCAATGAAACCACAGAATTAAAAATTCTAAGTGCAAACCCCAATATTAAGTCATCCATTTACAATTGTTGGTGGTGAATCTTCCAGATGGGAAGAGGTCACTCTCTTCTTTTTCCAGGGCAAGTCTATGAATAATTTGAGTGATTAAAGCTCAAATCAGGTGTGAAAATGAAAGACCAGAAAAGCATATGGAAAAGAAACCACACTCACAAAGAGAGACACAGCTTTCATTCTGAAATCAGGAAAGGCCCCTTCCATTTCTGTCCTGCTACAAAACACAGGTGAACTCGTACATTTTTTCCCTAAGAGTTGTCACTTTTAAAGGCACATTTAAATCTTATTTTTACTTTTTAGGTCTCCCTTCCTCTATTGGAGATGACCTAAATTTTGAGCTGAAGCACTCACAGCATCCTCGCTTGGAATAGAAAACAACAGCAAAAAAACATCAGGCTGTGAAAAGAGGCAAAATAATAGGAGGGAAAATTACAGTGAAGTCCTCCCTGAATAAGAGGAGGTCACAAATGCTGCAGAAATAGAAGCTGAAGTGGTGCTATCCTGAGCCAGGGGACACGAAGTGGTTGCATTTCCAGCCCAGGCAGAGGACAGGTGGGCAGGATGTGAATTGAAGCAAACGGCCTCAGTTCTGGGAATACCCAACAGCTCTCAGCATCCCCCTTCAAGCACAGCGCTGTGCTCTCACTGCAAGAAATGTCACAGATGCCAAAATCCAAGTGCCTCCTGTCACAAAAAAAACCCTACAAAAACTTGAATGCTTTCTAGGAGTGTTGAAATGGAATTAGGCAGTTATAGGAAGGGGTAGAGGCAATATTTTATATGTTAAATAGAAAAATGTATGGGAGCGCATAGAAAGCCCAATGATCAGCAGTAGAGACTACTGAACATTCATGCAGCTCATCATTAACAAAACAAACCCCAAAATGTACTTGCAGATACATTGATTTTGCTTTATTTTATCATCTTAAACAGCCAGCAGAAACTAAGATTATAATCTGTGCCTTTTTAAAATTCCATTCAACAGATGTTCATGAACAGACTTGAGCCAAATTTCAGCTCCCCAAAAGGACATTCAGCCTGAGAACTTCTACAAATGGATGATAAAGTCCCACTTTTCCCCTTGTAATCATTGCTTTTCTGAGACACCAAATCCTCTCTTAGCCTCATTACAAGTTCCCACCAGCATAAAATGTATTTTTCATTTCCATTTCCTATAGTATTGTTTTCCAAAAATGGCATTTCCCAGCGCAAGACAACTCTCCTTCACTCCTTTTTTATGTCACCTCCTCAATACGAAAGGATTGTCTCAGTGACAAGGCTCTGTTCTTCTAAAAAGATGAAAAAAATCCAAGTGGTACTAATAAATATTTACTTAATGTAAAGAAAAGGGAATTCAACAGTTAAGGATGCAAATTACAAGGGGAGAAAAAAAGGTGTTTGGGAAGGCAGTAAGAAGTTCAGTGCTGTTTATGAGAACGACTGCTCAATGGCTCCTTCTGGGACACAGTGAGATGACTTCTTTAAAAGTATGGTCTAGAAATACCCCCAAATCACTGAAATTATAAGTCACCCGAGTATTTCAGCTGCAATACAAAATTAAGAAATATCAGGACACATAATGAAAATGGTGGAATGAAACCAGCATTGCACTGACTTCTCTATGTTAAAAGGGGAAGGTGGGGGGGGCTGAAGTGAAAGGTTTTATTTTTACTTAATTACTCTCAGTGCTCCCTGGGGACTCCTTCCAAAGCATATTTTGTATTTGGATCTAAATGCAAGCAGGATTCAGCCTTGATCTTATTCCTTATGACAATACGTTTCTTAAATTAGAAGTCCCACAACTGGAATGTTGACACCACTGCTGATTCCTCCAGCACCTCAGAGTCCCTCCTGTGTTATCAATCCATTAACCTGGGAAGCAGTGAGAACAGGGGAACACAGACTGTTCAAAATTAAAAAAAATCCCTCCACAAAACAATACTTTGTGAGCTTATAGCATCTTTAATCTATTTCTATGGATGTGGAAATGGGAAGTCTCAAAATACTTATAAAAAAACCCCACCTAACTTCAAGGTATTCTGAAATGATAACATATTAATTGAGTGAGCATCCACCTGTGATGCGATTTAAGAGTCTCCTACTGCAGCATTTCACACATATTCAATCCACCTTCTGGTTACAGCGTGCAAGTTTATGGTATGTAGAAGGAACAGCAGAGCTGGTTAAAGATTTTCTCTTGCTTCACATACTCTGCAAGCTTCTCATTAACTCATACATGACTTTAATCAGTGCTGAAGCACACACTTCTTTCAGCATGCAGCAGGACTGGGCTGGGGAAAAAAATCCTCCATAAAATATTATTGTAACCATGAATTAATAAAGAGAAGGGCAACGTTTTCCTAAAGTGGCTGCTGATTTTCATCTCTAAAGGGTTAAACCGACCTTCGCTGATCCAGAAGAGGCAATAAAATAGAACTTTAAGGACAAAAATGGAGCACTTCAAGAGATTATTATGAAGAGCCACATTCAAGAAGACAAAACCTTATTCTTAAAGCACAGATGCTTCTGAAACAAGAGATCGCACGTTTTTAACAGCACACTGCCAACCGCTTGTAATGAATAAGCAAAACGAGGGGTGGTTTTTTTCCTTTTTCCTTGGAGCTCAGAGGGAAGGGGCATTCATGGATGTGGTAGCAGAGCTAGCTCTGCACTTCTGCAGGGCTGTGGAGCTGGTGCTGGTCGGTGTGTGGGGGGAGAAAACAGAGTAAAGCCTGAGAAAAACCCATCAGAGCTCCTGTCCTCCCCTTCCAGCGTTAATGGGAGGGATACGAGTCCATGGGAGCTGCAGTGGGGGATGGTGCTGGCGGAGGGGGTGGGGAGAACTGAGCGAGGCCTTACAACCATCAGCAGCTCTTGTTCTTGTTCCTTTCAGCCTTAGCAGGAGGATGTGAAGCTCATGGAGCCGGCAGCGGGATGGGGGGGAAGCGGTGCAGGATCATAGTTTAGCTTTTGTCCCCTCTCCACAGGGTTAATAAGAGGACACGAGTGTCACCGGGATAAGGGCAGGGCCCGGGGGGGCACGGCCGGGCTCGCAGCTCCCCGCAGGGCTCCCGGCAGCGTGTGCTGGGATTTGTGGGGGTCCTGTGCGAAGTCACAACACCCGCGGGCGAGGTGTGGGGGGAAACACGGGGCAAACTTCCCTCAACGTGGCGGCTCCCCTTATCCAGCACGGCGAGCCCGGGGCGCCCCGCGGGGTGGGGCGAGCCCCAGCCTTATCTGTGGGGCGCAGGGAGCGCGGCCCCGGCAGCTGCGGGCAGGGAGGGAGCGAAGGAGGGAGAGCCCAGGTGCGCCGACACAGGCAAGGGGGGCACAGGCGGTCCCGCGGCCGCTCTGAGGGCGCTCCCTACCCGCAGCGGGAGCGCGGGGCTGAAGCGCGACCCCGGCCCCAAACC